>JANHFM010008095.1:0-13380 GCA_032468115.1 Grayia smithii
AGCAACCTAGAACTAAGGAGAAATTTCCTGACAGTTAGAACAATTAATCAGTGGAACAACTTGCCTCTAGAAATTGTAAATGCTCTAACACTGGAAGTTTTTAAGAAGATGTTGGATAACCATTTGTCTGGAATGGTAGGGTTTCCTGCCTAAGCAGGGGGTTGGACTAGAAGATCTCCAAGGTCTCTTCCAAATCTGTTATTTTATTCTATTCAAGAGGGACAAATAGGCTTTCTTCAAATGATCTCTGATTTAAATGTAAAACACATGTATTGGTTTTCTTGGTTCATTGCTTTTTACGTTATGTTGTGAGCTTGCCTGGTTAGGTTTTTAAAACAAAGAACCAGTTAGGTTTTTAAAACAAAACAAAACAAAACAAAATATTAAAACAACATGTCCCATTTAACAAAAGGTTAAGCTCTCAATGCTTAATTTTGTTGCAAGTTTTTGGAAGGCACATTTAAAAAGGTGCTTGAATTAGACCTTGTACTCAGTAATACTATGTTGTAGATAAGGCTACCCACAGACTCATTTGTCCATGTCATCTCCTGGATGACAAAGTGATGCCAAAAGAGGCCGTGGGAGTTTGGCTACCCTTTCCCATTCTTATCTCCACTAGTGTAGCTTTTCAACCATCCTGCTCAACCCAGGGACTGAAGTAGAACCAGTAAGTCAAAACTGATTCTTGTCTTTATGACCCGCCAGGATACTGGCAGGAATCCCAGTTTTCTGACGGCAGAGACCTCCCCTTCCCACTGCCCTCCTGGTCTTCCACCTCCTTTCCCCCTCCCCATCCAGTTCCTTACAATCTGGCATGGATTCAGGGGAGGCTCCACTCTTACTTACCAAAATAGCAATGCTGATAACTGAATGCCCTAGACAGGAACAAGCTGATAAGTTTCCATTCAGAAAATTATTTCTCTACTGGCCTGCTCTTCCATTCCCCCATCCTCTGCCATGCATCCCAATGTCAAATTTACATCTGTGTTCCTTCTTGGCCATGGAGTCAGGCAGGCTGCTGTAACCAGAACAGGGGTGAAGGTTGTGAGGTTCAGGGGTCAGGTAACTGGAAATCAAGGCAGAATAGAGGCCTTTCAAATAACTGGTTGAATGTGTTCAAAGCTACTTCATATCTTAATAATATTCCATAAAATAAACTATATGCATAAAGTTGTATAGTATTTAGTTGCAATAGTTTGCATGGCTTTCCATGGAGTGCTATATTAAACAAACATGCAACTTTGTGTTATAAGGTAAGAACAAAAAGACTTGTTTGCATGATAGGGAACCACAAAGAGGATAACCATGTTTTAACCTAACATTGGGCAAATCCCATGTGTTAAATATTCAGTATGTTGTGCAAATTGAGACAATGGGGTTAACTGCCAAAAAAACATAGTTCATTTAATCTGGGATTAGAAAAATGCAGCCATAGAATTGGAAGGAACTTCAAAGATTATAGCTGACAATGCAAGATTTACTACTGAATCCCTAAGAGGTGTCCTTTCAAAGAGATAACCTGTTATGTAGGGGAGATCACTACCTTCTGAAGCAACCTGTTCAATTGTCAAATAAATTTATGTAATAAGAAAACATGCCAAATGTTCAGGCAAAATAGCTCATCTTGTCATTTGAATTTCTGAAGTAATAGAAGACAAATTTGTTTGATCAATATGACGCAACCCATCAGATATCACATTGCATCTTCAGGCTATACATAGCCATCATGAGTTCTTTAAAGGTAAATGTAAAGGTTTCCCTTGCACATATGTGCTAGTCGTTCTTGTCTCTAGGGGGCGGTGCTCATCTCTATTTCAAAGTTGAAGAGCCAGAGCTGTCCGAAGAGGTCTCCATGGTCGTGTGGCTGGCATGACTAAACACCAAAGGTGCACAGAACACTGTTACCTTCCCACCAAAGGTGGTCCCTATTTTTCTACTTGCATTTTTTACGTGCTCTCGAACTGCTAGGTTGGCAGAAACTGGGACAAATAAGGGGAGCTCACCCCATTGCGCAGCACTAGGGATTTGAACCACTGAACTGCCGACCTTTTGATCGACAAGTTCAGCATCTTAGCCACTGAGCCACCTCGTCCTTTCATGAGTTCTTTACTCTTAGTATTTGTTAAACTGTGAACCTCATAATAGGCATATTACTTCTGAATAAAGCAGAATTTTTTCTAGTGTTGACTATCAGCTGTGATGCCAAAGCAACATCTGGCAATGTGGAAGGTGGCGACAATGAAGGGAACATCTGAAATGGGAATTCTACTTTTCCCAAACCAGTCAAAATCCCTGTCCAAATCCATTCTTCTTTATTCTCTCCAGCTGATTTTGAGGCAAATATATGCTGGTAAGGGAAAGATTTCCTGGGAGGGATTTGTTTTCAAGGCAGAAGTACCATGGCCAAAAAACGATTCAACATCTCGTTCATTAAACTTTTTATCTCTCCTGAAGATAATTGAGTTCCCTTTTTGAGAATTCTTTGCAGTGGAAATGGACCTGCAGAACTATCAGTATTTCCTTGATGGAGGTCTCCCATCTGAGTACTACCCTTGCCTGACCCTTTTTAACTTCTGAGCTCAGATGAGATTGACCAGATATTACCATCTGACCAGCTAGAACAGGGAGTGTCAAACTTGCGCCATCATGACATTGTCACGTGATGTATCATGACTCCCCCCCTTCACTAAACTGGGCGTGGCCAGCGCATGACATATCCAGCCTGCGGCCTGCAAGTTTGACAGCCCTGAGCTAGAACTACCACAGCTGGGCTCAAAAAAAGCCATATGGCCAGTAGGTGGCAGTATAGAATTTTTTGGATGTTATGTTTCTATGTAGTGGTTACCAACTTATTGGAACTAGCCTTAGCTTTCCAATTTTAAAAGTTTTATTGGACTCATTTAGAAAGAACGAAAGCAAAACAATGAAATGCAAGTGTGTCTGTTTAGTTCTTTAAAGCATTATGTATTTGAAGTTAAAACAGCAGTTTAAAATGATCTTTAAAAATCAATCAACATAATTCCAAGAATGTTGGAATTATAAATACGGGGTAAAACCTGGCAAAGGTTTGGTAGATCTGAAAGTTAAGCCATGGAGTTTTTGGGCTGACATAATGAATGATGCAGGAGGTTTGAGTATAACCAAGACTAGTTCTTGGAAATTTCTGGTCTATTGTGTGTGGACAGTGGTGGGATTCAAATAATTTAACAATCGGTTCTCTGGCCTAATGACCAGCTGGGTGGGCATGGCCAGGGGGTGTGAGAGGCAGCACTCGGCCTCCTGCTCCCCCTGGGAGCAAAAATGGGCCATGGGGGGATGCGCCCCCCCCATTTTGGGCCTAGTAGGCCTCCTGCAGCCTCCTGGAAGCAAAAATGGGCTGCGGGGGGACTCTTGGAAGGGGCATGGCAAGGGGGGACGGGACCAGCCAG
Organism: Grayia smithii; assembly: GCA_032468115.1. Lineage (NCBI taxonomy): Eukaryota > Metazoa > Chordata > Lepidosauria > Squamata > Grayiidae > Grayia > Grayia smithii. The sequence goes on from JANHFM010008095.1 coordinate 3,429, forward strand.
CAATGTAACTATCAGTTCACCCGAACTGGCCTGAACTGGCTGAATCCCACCAATGGGTTGGAGGTTGAATGACTTTGGACCTCAGGAACAGAGGCTTTTGGCTGTACACTGGTTGAGGTTTATAGTGAGTCAACAGACAGGGATCAGAGACTTTATACTGGAATCTTATTTCTGGTGAGATTAAAATATTGCAAGAAGCAGGGAAATAAATAAAATGGACATCCCAATGGACTACCAGCGTAGTATGAACACAGGGAAGAAACTGGTGTAGCTAAAATACTTGGTAGGTGTCAGTTCTAGAAAAGAACAAATACCATGTCAGACTTCTATGACAATGATAAGAGGTGGATCATTACCATAGTATCTCAGTGAGGAAGATTAATTGCTCATCTTTGACAATACAAATGACCTGCATATGATGCCCTTCAGCCATGGAGAATCTTCTCAGAGAAGGCTTAATATAGCCCAGAACAGCATTTTAAAAAATCAAATCCACCATTAATCACTTAGCTGAGGGTGTCATCCTATAGCATTCTATCTGTCATATAGCAATCCCATTTAATCCATTAAGAATAGTCATTTTCAAGTTGCAAAGGCCCTAAAAATGACATGCTTTCATTCTCATGTTTAGAGGAAAGAGATGTCTACAGCTATGCTGGCAGTCAACATAATATGTAAAAGATTTCCTCCTTACACAATATGCTATGCAACTGTAATTGGCATTTTTTCTGGCCTCTTTACCAGTTTGCAAGAAAGAGAGACTAATTTGTAACTGTCCTCCTCAGGACAGATAATCTATTATGATTCCAGCAAGTGATGACACTTCAGTTCACTAATTTGCAGAAGAATTACTTAATGTTATTTTCTCAAAATTTATCTCCCATACAGTTAAAAAAATACCATTCGACAACCCTAACATAAATTTAATGTCCAATTTCACTGTAGAATTAACACCTTTATAAACAAAAATTCCTTAAAGAATTGGTTGCTAGAGATAAAAAATCTTACATAATTCAAAGAAACAACTCAAAAAGTTAAAACACCAAGCCCAACTGAAGTGCTATGCACCAAGTACTTCTCAGTGGAATGTTTAGTCTTGTATGAGAATACCTGCAAGTTTAGATGAAAGGTTCAACAAACGAAGTGTTAATTTCTGATGGTGGACAGATGCTCTTTCAAATATTTTTAAAGAACAAGGTAATTGGAAGGCTGCCAATACATTTTACTCTTGTTTGAAATAACTGATCTCCATGAAGGACTCATGCTCTTTTAAAAAGTCATTGAGACAAGTGGACTTCAAGAATGGCCAGGGAACCAGGCAGTAAACCAATCGAGGTATGGACAAAGGTAAGAGTATGGACCCCCTCCCCCCCCCAAGAAGATCAGCTGCCTCTGGCAGTAGGTTACTACTTAACAGCAGAACACATGAAGACCAACTCAGGAAAGTCCTCAAGATGAAGCATTGGGACAAGCAACTATCCTGGAAGTTGGGGAAGTAGGGAAGTCCCTGGCTGTTCAGATCCTGAATAGGTAGGCTGATTGATGGGGGTGAAAAAGCAAGAATAGAGTGGCCCATGTCATACCCTGTTTCGGGAGCTGCACTGCCTGCCAGTTTGCTTCTGGGTACAATTCAAGGTGTAAGTTATAATATTTAAAGGCCTTTATGGGTCCAGGTTATTTGAGGAATCATCTCATCCTACTGGGATTGCCTTGCTCCATCCATGTTAGAAGAGGAGGCATGGTGTGGACCCCATTGGCCAGGAAATTCTGGCTGGTGGGGTCCAGGAGAAGCACCTTCTCTGCTCATCCTGCTCCTTCCCTCCCCATCTTTTAATTATAGTTGATAATTTGTATTTTTATAACATTTTATTTTTATTGTATGCATGTTTTTGTATTGCTTTATTCTTTTTAATGTTGTAAGCCTCCCAGAGTCTCCTGATGGTGAGATGGGCAGCAAGCAAATTTAATAGTTTAATAAATAAACAATAAAAATATTTTTGGAAAAACATACGGTAATTGGTTTGAGCTTATGGTTGAGAAAGATCCGAAGCAGGCTTACCACACACTCTGAAACAACATACCAGATAATATGAGCATTATTTGCAATGTCGAGTTCTTTATTTTTGAAAAGTGTCACATTAATTGTTTGCCTCTACAGTTTACTGTCCCTTTAACTCTGAGGGGTACATTTTGCTGATGATGAACATCCCCAAATCACCTAGACAGCTTCATGGCTGAGCAAAGAATTTGAATATAGACCTTGTTGGTAAAGACCATCTATCTCACATCTATCTTTTGAAAGTTTGCTATCAAAAAGCTATGATGGCTATTTCTATTAGATTCTGATAGTGAGTGATACACAGTGATGTATGAAATAGCATCAGATAGTCTTTTGGGGTAGTGAAGACAGATTCCAACCATTCTTTCTTTCAGCATCTATTTTCGTACCATGCTGAGATGCTATCAATCTTCTGCTGCCTTCAGTTTATTGACATCTATGTTGTCACCACCTCTCCCTGATTTAGCTATATAGCACTATGTGAAATGGAGGGTGCTTTAGGCAGTCCTTTAGTTCTTTACACCTAGCCAGAAATTCTTGTCAGCATTTGGGTTTATATTATGTAAATAGTGGCATCTAGTGGAAAATACAGGGAGTTGCATCAGTGACCAATCTATTTTTGACAAGAGTTCTTTGACTTTAGTGGTGGATTTCTTTTGAACTAATCAGTGTCAAGACACCATAATTGCTCTACAGTTGGCAGAAAAAAATATTGCAGTCTTGCCTCGGGTAGAAGAATTACACTGGAAAATTAGATTTTATGTTTTCTCTGCATTTGAGGGTTTCGTCTAGAGTGAAAAGTGGAAGCTTTGCGCAGACTAGAAAGGAATTCTATGTTCAAATTCATACTGAGCTACTAAAAGTTCAGAATGTTTATGGAGATTCTCAATCATTCAGGTCATGATTATCCCAAAAGTGTTTTTCAGAAGGCAACTGGCCTTCCTTGTTTTTTTTCCTTGAAAATGTTTTGCTTCTCATCCAAGAAGTTTCTTCAGCTTCTTCAGTTTTTCTTCAGTTGTTCACAAGTTCTTCTTCAGAACTGAAGAAGCTTCTTGGATGAGAAGCAAAATGTTTTCAAGGAAAAAAAAACCAAGAAAGTCCAGTTGTCTCTTAAAAAACACATTTAGTATAAGTCCAGTAGTTGGAAACATTGGAGAAAACCAGTGGTGGGTTGCTCCCGGTTCAGCCCGGTTTGGGCGATTCGGTAGCGGTGATGGTATGATGTCATTGAACCAGTGCTCCGCGGCTGGGAGCTGGGCCGACCCGTGCGCCCATACTTACGTTTCTCTGCTCTGCGCATGTGCAGAGTGCTTGTTTCGAGTTTTTTAGTTAGTGCACATGTGCCGAGCGTGTGTTCGGTGTGAATGCGAGTGAAGCGAGTATTCGTGCGCCAATCATGCGCAAAGCACGTGCATGAAGAGAACTGGTAGTAAAGGTAAGTAGAACCCACCCCTGGACAAAACCTCATCTGTCACCTTAACCTGTCTCCCAGGTATATTAAGTTGAACTACAACCCTAGAAGGTGTTTTTCTCAAGAGGTAACGGGACTGTCTGGTTTTGAAAAAAGGCATCTTTGGGACAATTATGACCTAGATGACCAAGAATCTCCATAGACATACAACCATAGAATAAGAGATCCAAATGAGGGCATAGTACGGAGATACAAAGTGTGACTTCTCAACTAGAATCTGGAAAAATCTTGATATCCCTTCCTACCCTCTGATTCTAGATAATCTTAAACTAGAGATGTGGAACAGCCCCTTCTAGAAAATGTGGGGGCATTTTTTTCAGGATGTTTTCCAGCTTTTTTTTTTTCACATTTGTTTTTAGTTTTGGGATTCAGTGAAAAATGTACTTCTTAAAATCCTACAAAGTTCACACAAATGGAACTGGCCTCACACACTTTGTTGTGTGACTATTGACACGCTGCAAAGCAATAACAAGAATGATTAAATAACAACAAAAAAGAAAAACTTTTTTTTTTAAAAAACCTTACCACTGTAATATAGTCCTATACTCTAGTACAGTATAGTCCTCAAGCCAAGGGAACTTCAAGCCTTCTAACGTAAAGGAATTGGCTGCTTAAAAAGTTACAGTAATTTGATCAATCCCATCCTGAATTGGGGAGTCTCACTATCAGTGGTGGGTTGCTCCCGGTTCGGTCCGGTTCACGCGATTCAGTAGTGGTGATGCTGTGACATCACCGAACCGGTCCTAAGCATCCCAGACCCGGGCCCACCCGCCCGCCTGTACTTAGCGGTCCTTGCGCGGAGTGTGCAGAGCGCGCTTGCACACATGCTCAGGAAGCTGTTTTTGAGGTTTTTTCACACTCTGCGCGCTCTGACCATGCTCTCTGCACGTGCACCTTTATAACCGGTAGTAAAGGTAAGTAGAACCCACCCCTGCTCACTATCCGGACACCTCTTTTGATAAACAGATGATCACAACAGAAGGCCTAAAGAGTTGGAAATGGCCAAAGATTCTTGTAAAAATGAGTCATCATGAGAAGAGAAGTATTTTCTCTCCTCATCTCTGTGTCTTTCTTTCCCATTTTGTCTCTCAAGATATAAAACCAATAACTTTGTTTGCTTGCTAAAGTACAGATAGCAATGACTTAGTGAAAAAAAGATCCAAGGTCTGTTTTTTTAGGAGCTCTTGAAAATATTTGAGGATGTGGGAACAATGAATTTCAGGACCTTTGTCAGAGTGGTTAATGATGTACTTCCACGTAGGCTCAGCCTTCCTCTATATGTTTTAATCTAAACACTACAAAATCCTATATGATTGTAACCTCATTGTAGAGGGAGCAAAAATTAGAAACATGCTATATACTGGGGTGTCAAACTCGATTTCATTGAGGGCCACTTCAGGGTTGTGTCTGACTTTGGGGGTGTGTGGGGCATGGCCAGCTTGATGTCACTCATGTTGGGGGTGCAGATGGTGGCCTGAGTGTTCTGCCAGAGAAAATGGGCTCCTGAACTCCGTTTTCAGCTGCAATGGCCTCCTGCAACCCTCTGCCAGTGAAAACGGAGCTCAGGAGAGCCGCATGTGACCCTTCTGAGCTCCGTTTTCACAGCAGAGGCACCGGGACTAGTCCTTTGCTGTTTCCAGGGCAGCCCCGTGGGTCAGATCTAAGCCCTTGGGCCTTATGTTTGACACCCCTGTTATATATCTCAGGAAATTCTTGCTACTTAAATAGTTGGAATGTGTAAAAGGGGATCATCTTCTTTTAACCTTTATAGTTATCATAGGGGTTTGCATTAGTACCAAAGCTCAAACCTTAGCCCTGCAGAGTTATGCTTGGACAAACCTAGATTATGAACTGGAAATGGGACAGCCAGAGGGTAATTTCCCAATCTGCCACACTATTGGGGGGGGATTATGGGAAAGAAGCTACAAAATATAGACAGATCTCCTCTATTAGAGTGAAAAAGGAATGAAATCCCAGCCATGCCTGGCATTTCATTTAATCTTCCTGTAATAGACAATTCCTTCTCTCACTTCCCCCACACCCCCCAAATTCTGAATGCCATATAGGTTTGTTTCAACTCACATTTCTATGCAGATGTATTTTTGGTGGAATAGGACATTTTGCAGGGTGGATGTTCCTGCCAGTGACTGCCTCCTTCATCTGTGAATAGTCAGAGGGTGGGAAAACATTGTCATAAATGATCTCATTTCCTGTATTTGGGAGCCATTGATAAAAATGGCAGAACCGGACAGTGACAAATCTTCAGTTTTTATACCAGTCTCTGGAGAGATGAAGATGTGGATAAAAGTGAAGAAAAATAAACATGAATCTTGATTCCCCACCATTAAACATTTAATGTCAGAGACAGGACTATTGTCATCAGCAACTGTTTTTGAGTGTCAGAATCCTTTGCTTCTTCTGCACAATTATTTAACATCATGGTTTTGTATATTCATATCCATTTCATTGTGGTTGTACAGGAAAATTGTCAATGGACATTTGCACATTGCTTCTGGAAAAAACTAAGAACTGAGTCTGCATACTTCAGTGTGTGAACTGTGGCCTCTTCAGGTAAAGACCTTCTTCCCATGTTTCATAATGGGTTATGAGTGCAGTAAAAATCAACAATTCTCTGAAATTTGTTGCACAAAATGTGACCCACTGGTGAGTTGCAATTTCCTTGAAACAATATTGACCTTTCCCCACAACATCTCAATTGTCTCATGCTCTGTTTAAAATTCTAGATAACAAACAATCCATTATCTTCATTTTTCAGGATCTCCTGGGTTTTCTGAGTGCCATCAACCACACAACAATTAATCACTAAGCAGAAATGTTGGAAATTTATGTAAAAAAAAGCATCCAGAGACCTACAATATGTCTATATGTACGGTACATTGAAAGAAGAGATGATTATGCATGGATATAAAACAATGTTTGACAATTTAGAAATCATCATTGCAAAGTTATTTTTCCTCCATTTTAGGAATATATATATATATATATACAGTAAATAATACCATTTACTGTAGCAATATTGGAAAAATTATCCTGTTTTTATTTTGTGCCAGAAATATGCTTCTTCTTTCCTTAGAATCTACTCCCTACAAAATATTTCTCTGTCAGGAGTCACATAACATTCATATTTTCCCAACTTTGATGTGGTTCTGAGCATTCTCTGGGCTCTTCCAGACTGCTGAGTCAAAGTGCTATTCAGTAGTTCTGAAAAGTTCTAAATCGTGCTATCCCAGTACTGATCCCTATTCTACAACAGTAACATGATAGGTTAAAAATTGCTGTCCATATCTTCCTATCTTGGATCATATTATGTGTTGGTCTTCCAGAAGAGCACCAAACCTGTGTTTATAAAAAAATTGGCATCTATCACAATAAGCACTATGGAGAACGCTGGTCATGCATTACATGATGCCTTGGCAGAAATTTGGCCTTTTTCCTGCAGTAAGTTAAATGACCATGACGGAATGGGGTGGTAGCAGTGGTGGGATTCAGCCAGTTTGCACCACTTCGGGAGACCCAGTTGTTAACTTTCTGAAGAAATTTGGCAAACTGGTTGTTGGGGAAAATCATTAGGGCAGAGAACTATTTGTAAAGTTACTTGAATCCCACCACTGGGTAGTAGCCACTGCAACCTAAAAATGTGAAAAGAGATTGACACATAATAATGATTAGAAGAGTCTGCACAAGACAAAACCTTATGATCGATGCGAATACATGTAGCTCAGGGTTGAACTGTGGAGTCCTTGGTGCTCTCTGAGCTTGGTTGTTTTCTATGCAGACATTTTGCTACTGAACTTGAGTAATTAAACATCTACAAAAAAAAAATCAAGCTCAGAGACTACCAAGAACTCCACTAAACCTTATATTTGCTCCAGATGCAAAACTAGTATCTCATTTTTCTCTCATCTCCCTCACCTTGCATTTGATGGAGGCACTGTTTGTTTGCAGCACTGAAATCCCATGATATCATGTGTGCACCCCTCTCCATGGGAAAAGTTGATGTTGCCTGTACATATAGAGGTCTGTTCTTAAGAAAATGTTAGCACAGCAAAGCTGGAGGAAACAAGCTGGAGATTTGGTTACTTTGGCCATAACTTCCTGTTCTGCAGAACATCACTGGCCCAGACTTCAGATGAAAAATCTCAAAAGTTGCTTTTTCAGTAGTTCCTTGTTTTCCAGCAGGAGGCTTATCTTGACTGCTGACCTTGGTGCGATCCCAGCATGTCATAATGGGGGCTGGCTCTGTGGCTAGCGTCATTCAATCGTACTCTCTTGCTCTGCCAAACTCCTGAGGGAGAGCGCTGCCCAATGAAAAGAATAGGTCAGAGTGTCATGTATGTGAAGAAAACTCTGGGCTACTTTAATAAGGCTTCAGCTGAATGCTGGCCAAGAGGGCCACAAAATGATTCCAAACTAAGCTGAGCAAAAAATTGTCAGCTTGCCATACTACTGATCTCATGTTCCGCTTGGGGGCTTCCCAAAAACATCTGTTTTAACAATGGGAGAATAGGAGGCAGACTATGAGGCTTTTGGTCTGGTTGAGCATGGCTCTTATCTTCTGGTTAAAGAACTCAAGCAGGCTGGTTGGTAAGGTTGTCTCCTAACATCTATTTGATAGTACAATTGCTTTCCTGGAGGTCTGTATCTCACAGTCATAGGTGAGCATTATTTTCTCAACATCTTCTAGTGTCCTTTTTGTCTTCTGTAAGATAAGAATGCATATACAAGCTTTGGATGTATCCAGGGGTGGGTTCTACCTACCTTTACTACCAGTTCTCTTCGTGCACGCGTGCTACCGCACATGCGTAGTAACTCTTTTTCAGAAAAAAATTGCAAAAAATCGCTCTGCGCATGTGCAGAACACTATTTTTGCGGGTTTTTTAAAAAAAAGGTAAGTTTGGGCACACAGGTGGGCCCGGTTCGGGACGCGGAGAACCGGTTTGGTGATGTCATAACGTCACCGCTACCGGATTGCACGAACCAGGCCGAACCTGGAGCAACCCACCACTGGATGTATCTGTGTCCTACATCTTCTCTAAAACAAACCAACATAGTTTTCCATGTTGCAGATGGGGAGAAAGGAGGAGATGGACCAGCCGTTATCTACTTTAGGGAAAGAACTTGAGCCAAGTGGCTAGATTTATAGCTCAGTATATGAGTCGTTATACTATTGATACTAAGCTGCAGAAGTGGGAAAACTCTGCCTTAGGTGAGTCATAATCCTTGAGGCTATATTTGCAATGAGTATTGATTGGTCCTATTGTAATATTGTTCATACTTCAACAGTGAGATAATCCTCTTTTATTTTATTTATTTATTTATTTTATTTTATTGCATTTATATGCCGCCCTTCTCCCGAAGGATTCGGGGCGGCTCACACATTTTAAAAAAATACCAATAAATAATCTAAAAATAAGAATATTAAAAATAAATGCAATTACACAACAAATAAAACTGAGCAATATAAAATTTAAATAATTAAAACAATCTAAAAAGCCCCATCACATCAGCCTATTTGATTGAAAAGCCATGTCTTTAGATCGCGACGGAAGGAGCAGAGGTCAGGGGCAGTCCGGAGGTCGGTGGGGAGTTCGTTCCAGAGGGTCGGTGGGGAGTTCGTTCCAGATGGTCGGTGCGCCCACAGAGAATACCCTCGCCCTGGGCATCGCCAGCCAGAGATCCCAATGATATTCATAAATCGTTTTTACTTTTTCAAAGCCAGTGAATCTGGTAGCCAGCAACGCATCTCATGATAATGAACTGCAAAATTGAATTATTCTATTGCCTCCTGCGATCTATGTAGTGGTACAGTGGTGATTGGACATCACCTTCTTCCAGAAATAGGATGGCAGCTTGATTGATTGTCAACTTCCCTGTCCTGTAGATTACAGGTATTCCTCAATTTATGACCGGTTGCTTAGTGGCCATTCGAAGTTACAACAGACTCGCTCAAAAAGTTACTTATGAGCTAGTCCCAAAGTTGGTTGGGACCCGGTAGAAGCAAGCCCAAGGCCTGCAAGGACCCCGAGGCATGAGAAACAGAATGCGGGGTGCCTCAGAGGATGTACAGGCCTTGAAGCACCCCATACTTTGCTTAACAATTCCTGTTTTCGTTTAACAACTGCATCGGGGAAAGCAGGGATAGGTGTTTGTGAGGCAAACATGCAGGAGCTTCACTTAACAACTGTTATAACTTCCAATTGTAATGCAAAGGCTCCATTACGGTTGTGAGTTGAGGACTACCCGTATAATGAACAGAAAATGGCTTATAATCTGAACTGGTCTCTCCACACATCATCCTTAGTGAAGTGTGCAAACCAGTGTCTATATTTCCTGCATCGGATGAGGACAGCACATCTTTCTCCTTCAAATTGTGAGCCGCCCCGAGTCCTTTGGGAGAAGGG
>JANHFM010008099.1:3432-16347 GCA_032468115.1 Grayia smithii
GGGGGGGGGGGATGGGGATTTCCCTAATACCTTTCGCTTAATCAAGGGAAAATTCTTAACTTACAGGCAAAAATGACTTTTATGAATAATAATGGTGTCAAGCAAAATTAAAAACCATTGATAAGACTCGCACTAGAGAGTTGCAAGGTTTGTAGCAGATTTTTCTTTTTTTTAAAAGAATTTGGCATATATCTGCAGAAAGATTACAGTTGTGGCAGTCCTTAAATTAAAAATATAAAATTATTGAAGTATAGGAGCAAAGGATGGTTACACTTTGGCTGATGATAAAGGGTCAGAGGATAATAAGTAAGAAACATAAACTATTCTGTAGTACAGAAATATAAACACTATTCAAACTCTTGGAAATGAAGCAATCTCTAAACTTTCCTGGGAAGTGAAAAGTAAGAGATTTTTCCATACAGGGCAAAGAAGAGAAAAGTCACAAAAGCTGATGATTCCATACTGTAAGGAACTGAAACAAAGCAGCTTAGGAAACGTACTATCTGCTAGTATCAGGTATGTCACTTAACATTTTCCAAGATCTATCAAGTCAACTGATACTATCTTTGCTGTTAATATACATCCTGACAAATTTTATGGCAGTTAAAAAAAAGAAGAGACAGTCTAGGAAAGACTTAAATTAGGATTAATTTAAGAAATAATGGAATGACAGTCATGATAAACTATAGTAGTAGAAGAATACAATTTGTTCAGAAGGAAAAGAAGCACTGGAAAAAAGATAGTATGCAAGTGGTGGAAGTCAATTTGTGTTAAAAATGTCAACATCTGCTCAGAAATCGAAATGGCTGAATACAGCAATGCTGTTGAAAGAACAGAAGAAAGAAATACAGTTCAAGAATCAAGGTTAAATAAATGGTCTGAAGATAGCAAGTTGAAATACTTTTGTTTCATGTAGAAAACAAAAATAAAATGCAACATAAGGCATTAACCTGATTTATTAACGATGGGTGTGAAAAAAATGGAATAGTGTTTGAATGCAAACTGAGTATAAGTTGAGAAGATGATCTGCCTGGAAAAAAAAAAAGACAAGTGAACTTAAATAACAGAAATAAGATTTCAAAATCACTAGAAGCAATAATTCCTATTCTTCCTCCTGCTGCTAGAGTTTAGAACTGGACCTCAGACTTCAATAGCAATAGCACTTAGACTTATATACCACTTCAAAGTGCTTTACAGCCCTTTCTAAGCAGTTTACAGAATCAGAATATTGCCCCCAATAATCTGGGTCCTTGTTTTACTGACCTCGGAAGGATGGAATGCTGAGGCAACCTTGAGCCAGTGAGAATAGAACTGCCAAATTGCAGGCAGACAGCAAGCAGCAGAAGTAACCTGCAATACTGCATTCTAACTACCATGCCATCAAGTATGACTAAAGAAACTGAAACTGGTTTAAAGAAGGACAATGAAAGGAGTCCTTCCTTCCAGAGAAGACTGGAAAGAGAGAAAAATGAAAAACTCTGTAAAATAGTGGGGAGAATTTAGAATTAAAACAATTTTTCAAAAAAATAATAATACAAAATTTCAGTTTCTCCCGAGACTTTCTCTTGTTGCCATCAAACATCTCTTACAATTAAGCTCTGAGTACAGTAAGATGTCTTAATCAGTGCTTGGATAATTATTTACATCTTTTTTACTTTAAAAGTTATTTGACAGTTAATACATTTGTATTAGGTGCTTTGTTCATTTAGATTATTATTTAAAGTTTTGATGTTAGCTTTTGTATTGGTTGACATTTTCAGCATATTAATTATATTTGAATACCTATTCAATTGGAAGGCATGAAAATAATTTTTAAATATATAATATTGACATAGAACTTTTAACATAATTGCAGGGTCTTGACAGACTTGAGCATTGGGCGCTATTTTACAAAATGAATTTCAATGGTGAAAAAAGTAATTTAGGCAAGAAAAATCAAATGCACAGGTATAATATAGGTGGTACCTGGCTCAATAGGAGTAACTGTGAGAGGGATCTTGGAGTCCTAGTGGGTAATCACTTAAATATGAGCTAGTGTGTTGCAGCTGCCAAAAAAGCCAACATTTTTTGAGGAATAGAATCAAGATCACATGAAGTGTTAATACCACTTTATAATGCCTTGGTAAGACCACACTTGGAATACTGCATCCAGTTTTGGTTGGCATGATATAAAAAAGATTTGAGATTCTAGAAAGAATGCAGAAGAGAACAACGAAGATGATTAGGGGACTGGAGGCCAAAACATAAAAAACAGTTGATGGAATTGGGTATGTCTAGTTTAATGAAAAGAAGGACTAGAGGTGATATGATAGCACTGTTCCAATATCTCAGGGGCTGCCACAAAGAAGGGAGTCAACCTATTCTCCTAAGTATCTAAAGGCAAGACAAGAAGCAATGGATGGAAACCAATCAGGAGAGAAGCAACCTAGAACTAAGGATAAATTTGACAGTAGGAATAATTAATATGTGGAACAACTTGCTTCTAGAAGTTGTGGGTGCTCCAACACTGGACATTTTAAAGAAGATATTGGACAACTATTTGTCTGAAATGGTATAGGATTTCCTGCCAGAGCAGGGGGTTGTACTAGAAGATCTCCAAGGTCCAACTCTGCTATTCTATATTCTGTAATGGTGTGTTGTTACTGTCAGGAAAGGTGGAATAATGTAACAAAATCTAAGGTTTGCAAAATACTAGAAAGTAAGTAGGTAAGCAGGACTCACACATCCAATATTACTTTATTGTTTTAATATGCACCTAATTTTCCCTTCATTAGAATGGAAAATTAAACAACAGTTTAAACAGCATCCTACTGAATTAGATTATTAAAATTAAAATAGCTTTCTGAAGAACAATATTTTGATTCCTTTCTAAAAAAGATAGCAGTGACTAAGCACAGCTTCTGAAAAAAAGATATTCTGTAGTTTGAGCAGAAAACCTCACCTTTATTTTTGGTTTTAAAGATTATTGATGTCATCTTTTTCCAGTTCATATTATTCATATTGAGATGTAGATATTACAATTGCTACCTTGGTTGTCATGTTTGTTGTAGCCTATATGTAGAATCAAATATACTTTAAGTACAACAAGAAATACAAAACTAATAAAAATATAATTAAAATCATAAAAATATACCCATTGCAAAATAATAAAAATATTTAAAGAATTTCAAAAACTTTATCCATGTATATTGCTCTTATTTCTGATGAATACTGGTACCCAGGATAGAGGAAAAAAAACTATAGAGAAAAAGATTCAGTGGCTTCCAGCTAAAAAGTATGTTTACTTTCAAAGAAATTTAAAAATAATTCTGATGGAAATGCCTGGAAGTCATTTAAACTATTCTAAACATTTGAAAAATGCAGTTTGCATATTTTTCCTACATTTTTATATTTATTTCTTTAATTCTTTAGTTTATGATTTATTTCTTTAATACCATTATTTTTAGCTAAATACCTCAATATTTTACTCCAAAAGATTTATTACCCTAGTACATGCTAATGGGCACTGACTTGGCTGGCTTTGAAGGAGGATGATATACATGCAGAGGACAGATATATCAAGACTTACTGGTTTTGAAGATTCATCATCACCTTCAGATTGGTAGCAATGTCAATTGCAGAGGAACAAGAGGACATTTCCATCTGCTGCTTTGGAGCATTCCAGATACATTGAGTTGACCATTGTGAAAAGCAAGATGCTGGAATAGGTGATGCTTGCTTGATCCAGCAGGTTATTCTTATATTTGCATGGGAAACTTAACCTAGAAGCAGTAGGTTTCTGCCATTTCCCCATGACTTTGCCTTCATCTCACTGCAGCCCATGGGTGAGAGAGGCTTCATTCATCTTTTATTGTGTGGGTACATTTTTTTTCCTTCTTATCTGATTCTGTACAAGAACAGCTTCAGAACTATGTAATCCATTAGATTTTTTTCACCCATTACTTTAGAGTTAAGTTAGGTGACTGCAGAGATTTAAAACAGAATCAATACAGTCAAGATGGGGATCAACACTAGGGACAACAAATATCATGCCTATGTAGTTTTCCACTAAGTTGAGGATGGATAGATAACTCTTGAACTCAACAGTAATGGCCTGCATTGTTTTAAAAAGAACCATATTTAAACAATTGCTATAAATCATCTTGAAATGTTTAATAGAATTGATAAGGATCCATTGATTGTAATGGTCTGCCAATCTCGAAATGACACAGAGGCTGACAACACAGATTTTATATATTTTGCCTCGCCTTTCTTTTGTCATTACTTATGGGACAATACAAATGTTTTCAATAGTTCTTGTGTGAAAAGAACATATTTTAACAACGTTAGCACTAAATGGAGAAAGAACACATTTGGTAAGAACTAACGTACAATATTAGACCCTGCAGAACAGAGGATAATATCATTTTTTGTTCTTAATATCCAGGATTCAAGGTAAACAATAAGAGAATGTCACTTCCAAAAACATATGTGCAACCAACCAATGTAAACCCATAAGCATAGATAATAATCATACTATGTATTCAAAGACACCCTTGGTTAAACAGGGTGTTATAGCTAATTGCCATAATAATAAGAAAGCACGACCAAGACAAAAACCACACCCCATCAATATTGACAAGGCAAGATATAGAATATAAAAAGAGACCAAATCCTATACCCACTAGCACTGATGATGTTACCTAGTTGACTGATGAAATATCTGGAGGCAAACAGCCAAGCTCAGAAAACCAAGTACTCTATAGTTCAGATATGAGCTACATATATTCTCTTCTACTGGATAATAATAAGAATGACGAGAAGAATCTGTAAAAGCTTCTTCACAGAATCTTAGAACCCAGAGACTGGTTCTAATAATCATTATTTATGATTCAAAATGTAACAAGTAAGTGGCTGAGATCTGAAACAGTCTTAACAGCGGATAAGTGATCTGAAAGTCCCTCATACTTGCCAAACGTTTTCATCATCTTTCTAAAGACATCACTTTTCACCATTAGGAAATATTTAACAGCTCATCAGAACATTAAAATAATGCATTGCTTATTTAGTTCAGGACAACACTGACAGATAAAAGGTCTCTGGTGAAGTAGGTTGGCACCTTGTATTTATAGTTCAAATAGTCTCTGAGCTAACTATGCAATTTTTTGAAACATATACATAGTTTAAGTAGCATTTTTTTAAAAACAAAACCTACATCCAGAAAAAACTGCAGGGACATTTTTCATACAGTTTATTAAGGACACTGTAGCTTGAAATTTAGAATCTGATGAGGTGAATTAAACCCTGGAACTGAGGTGACAATCCAGAATTTACAATTAAGATGTCAAATACCTCAACCTACCCATAACTAGAGCAGGAAGAAACTACATTCATCTCAATGAAGAGGAATCTGGTGGCACATATCTGCCAAGCTTTTTCCTGGTCAATTCAGTGAGCTCGAAATTTGTTGGCAGATAATAGAAAACTTCCTCTCCCATGTGCTTTACTCTGTCTGCCAGCTGCTCCTTGTTCTCTTACCATCTGAAATTTGGACAGTAGCGTAAAACAGAAGACAAGGATGTTTTGACTGTTACACGTTAATTAAAAAATATTTCCTTCAGGAGGAATCTCCTTATTGCCTCACTGATTATATTTCAGTGGGCAACTAAAACATGTCTTTATTAGAAACCTTTCAACTATCATTAATTTAATTTGGAATTTTGGCAGACCATCTATTGTATATTAGTGTTATGTCAGAGTATATGCAGATAGATGCAGGCTTGACTTTAACATTATATTACCTTTGTAATATAATGAAAGTCAATATAATGAAAGTCAATTATATCCACTGTCCCTATTTATTATTAGATGTGTATCCCACCTTTATTTTTTACAAGTCACATTGGTGTACAAAATGCTCCCAGGTTCTATTTTCCCACAAAAACAATTCTGTGAATTATCATACTGGAACTGAGATAATGATTACTAATAAAGGAGAATATTTGTAGGGTTGAAATAATGGGTCCTTGGTACTGTCTGAGCTTGGTTGTTTTCTTGCAGACATTTCATTACTCAAAATAGGTAATATCATCAATGCACCCTTGGTTTAATAGCTTACTTTCATAGCTAAGTTCCATAAACATAAGAATAGAATATAATTAATATCAAGAGAAAATTGTACCCCCATCAACACTGGGAAGAAAGGTACTGAATTGGGAATAAGGAACCAAACCTTATACCTACTAGCACCAATATTGTTACCTAGTTTGGGTAATGAAATGTCTGCAAGAAATCAACCAAGCTAAGAGAGCACCAAGGACCCCTCAGAATTTGATTAGCTAAAAGTCATGCAGTCAGATTTCAAAGCTAAGAAAGTATAAGAATTTCAATTCATAGTGTAGGTCATGGATGTCAAACTCAGTCGTGTCATGGGCCGGATCATGATGTATTGCATAGGGTTTTTTTGCCTTTGCAGAGCTGAAATGGGTGTGGTCTGCATGTGACTTATCTGGCCCATAGGCTGCTAGTTTGACAGGCCTGGTCTAGGTTCTCAATCATTATACCAAAGTAGCTTTCAAACTTTCAAACTGCAATGGACAAACTTTTATATTGTAATTCACTCTTGAACTTCTCACAAAGTCTGCTGTTGCCAAGCTAGTCTAGTTAACTGATGTAATTTGTGACATTTGAGTCCTTACATGATTGGATTATTGCATATTTGACATTAATTATAAAATTATATTATTATGCAAATAAATAAATTGGCACAATTGTCTTAAAATGTCAAAGATCACAATCTGAACGATATAGCTTACATTGATTACATAAAGATTTAATGGACATTTGGATTGAACATTATCTATACAAATAGTTTATAAACTAAGAAATTGATATTTCAAAAAAATATTGAAATTGACAATATTAAAAAACATATTGAAAAAATAGACAATAAATATAAGGTTGCATGCAGAGCATATGCCATTATAAAAAATACTTTTTGAGAATTGGGCAAATATTTGAATGGGAAACTACCAGGAAATATCAACTTTGTATGCTGGATTAGAAAGTAGACAAAAAGCATTAAAGAAGGAATACATGGCAACCATTTCAGTACTGCTGCCAAAAAGCCTACATAGACATATTCATATAATTACTAAATAAAGATCAATCACTACAATATTATCTTCAGTATGAATATGGTTTTGTTTGGCAGGTATCAGTGTTGTCATCTATACTTTATTGGAAAATCATTGACCTACATTAATAATAGCATAATTTTCACAATGTTCATTACGTCTCTCTCAACTATTCAATTCCAATGAAGAATAGGCAAAAGCTTATTAAAATTAAATGATACTATAAATTATAGGAATATGCAAGTTTAATGAAGATTTGATTAGTGTAGACAAATTTGTTTCAGATATGTATTTTTCTGTTTGGGGCTTGCCTGTTGTCTTGGGCATCTTTTAATTCGTTCTTTTTAAAAGAAGAAATTGCAAGTCAGATTCCACCTTTAAATCCTCAATCCAATTAAAATAAAGAGATGAACACATTCTATTATAGGTAGCACACTTTTTCCTATTTGTTCTTATTACTGGAGTTACCAATCCTGCAATTAACTTTGCAATTTTCAAGAGCAGCTGTGCAGCATCCACAAAGACATATGGCATTCAGCAATAGTGCATACATTCTATAGCCTGTTGAATGACAAATATTCCTGCCATGGATGTTAATTACTTCTTTTAGATAGTCAGCTTCCTTCATTTCTCAGTAACATCAGAAATAATTTTAGATGGGGACAACTTCTGTGATAAAAATGAATGTCTTGCCTAAAATGATGTTTTTGTTTCAGACAATGCCTGGTTTGATAATTGATATATCATTTAAACAATAGCTGAAAGAGATATATGTATATAATTTGTGTGACAGGGGAAAACATCCACAGTTAAATAAATGTTACATACATATGAAATAATTTCCCCATTTCTCTACATAATATGTAAATTATTTAGACAGTGTATTGAACTTATACATGAATGTAGCATATTTATCCCTTAACTATTTAAGTTAAGGTCCCAAAATATGTCTTTTGAATAGTATTTATGTATGAAAAGATGGTTTATATAGACTTAGAAAATATGCCTGTATATCAAATGTAGTTCAAATAAATATTCTTATTTTTTACAATTTGATGTTTACATAGCAGCTAGTCTCAGAAAACAAGTTTATTGGCATATTTTAATTAGGACTTACATTACTGAAGTACTAATAATCATTTTTTAAAATACATTAACTAAGCATTGCCAGCAATATTTTAAATATTCTCTGGCAAAACAGCATGTAATTGATGTATTATGACAGCAATATGTTGCAATCTTCTAGAGCAGTGGTTCTCAATCTGTGGGTCGGGGCCCCTTTGGGGGTCGAATGACCCTTTCAGAGTGGTCGCCTAAGACCATTGGAAAACACATATTTCTGATGGTCTTAGGAACTGAGACACCACTCTTCTATCAATATAGGCTCAATATAAGGGGCTGCGGGCTGGCACGACACAATTGAAAGCGAACTGAAGAGGAGGAGGCAGCAGGAAGAGGAGGTGAAGGCACTACGGCGGCAGCAGAAGCAGCAGTGGGAACTCCTCAGGAAACAGCCAAGTCCTCCGCCCCTTTGTCTGCCTCCTCACCTGCCTCCCTGCCATGGAGAAAGACCAGGGGGCAGCAGCGCCAAGAAAAGGGACCCATGACCAACGTCTGCATGTGCTGTGAGAGAGAGGAGGGGAAACTACCAAAGAGTGTGCTGCTTTGGAGAAAGGCATCCAGTGGGGGTCACCACAACATGAGAAACTGTTTTAAAGGGTCGTGGCATTAGGAAGGTTGAGAACCACTGCTCTACAGTCTTTATTTTTAATTTTGCTATCTTGATTGTTAGGTATTTGATTGTTAGATAAACAAAATAAATATTGTTAAGTATTGTGCTGAAGATCATACAGATTACCTCTTGAGATAAGCTATTTAGCTGCTTGAACTTTTTCACAAGGAAAAAAGAATTGTGTAACTGTAAGCCTTCTATATTTTATACATTGAAGATAGCACATTGTCAATTCTGAGAGCTTTTGGAAAAGGCAAACATTGGAGATTTGTGCATCTAAGTACTCCACTTGGTGTAAAGCAGTCAATGCAATGTGATATCTTTTAGATACTATACCTCCAAATTACTCAGCCTAGGAAATAACACTATTAAAATTTCTTCCTTTTTTTTTTGTTTGTATTTTAATTGTCCATAAGGCAATTAAAGTATAGGTTATGGAAACCCTATCTCATACACCCACTGATATTCATAGATCAGCATACTCTATGTGAGAGGCAAGTACTGGTAGTGATGTACCTTAAGTTTTGTCCTGGGGCCATAGCTCTCCTACATATTTAGAAATGATTTAAAGAAGGAGATCTAAGGGATTGAATTTTCAGAAAATACAAAGTTTGGGAGTATTGCTATACCTCAGAAGGAAGACTCAAGGTCAGCAGATGACGTATCTCCAAAGAGTGATGAGGACATTGAGATGGAGAAGTCACTACACTGTGAATCCAAACAAGTGGAGCTTCTCTGGATACCAAGAAGCCAAAGACATCCTTTGTGCTCTAAAGGCTCCAAGTAAATTTTATCCAAAGAAACACCTATTAGAAGATTACAAGGAAAGAACACAAAATAGACTTGTTTGATCAAGGATAAAATAATGAGTTTCATCAAAGACTGAAAACCTGTGCTGAATGCTTTTTGTCTTTGTTAATTAAAATGATTGACAAGAGGAAATATGTATGAAAGGGAGAAAATAAACTTCTTTGTAACCAGTATATAAAGATCAGAAGCAGCTCTTTTTTCTAATATCTTTTAATTTTTTTTCTTTCCTGTATTTTTTCTTTCATTTTTTTCTTAACTCTTTATTTTATATTTTCTCATGTTACTTTTATGCAAGTAAAACATTTTCAATAAAAATAAAAGAGAGGGGGCCAGTAATGTAAAAAGAATGTTGTTATACTTAAATATTACCCCCATCTAAATAAATGTTATTTGTTAAATGTTTGTTGCTGAGAAATGTAAGTTTATGCACTTAGGTAGGATAAATCAGATGCACAAGTTAAGCTGTGTCTGTCTTAGCAGAAGTACCATATTTTTCGGAATATAAGATGCACCTTTTCATCCCCCAAAAGGGTGAAAATCTGGGTGCGTCTTATAGTC
Organism: Grayia smithii; assembly: GCA_032468115.1. Taxonomy (NCBI): domain Eukaryota; kingdom Metazoa; phylum Chordata; class Lepidosauria; order Squamata; family Grayiidae; genus Grayia; species Grayia smithii. The sequence continues at coordinate 13,648 of JANHFM010008099.1, forward strand.
CGATTATATCCCCACCCACTTGCCAGCCCCCACCCTTTGGAGGTTGTCGGCCTCTACGCATCACATTTTCCAGTGGTTTCAGGTGGCAGGGATCCTCACCTTGACAAAAATGAATGTCGCATTTTTGGTTTCCGCATGCGGGAGATGGGCGGCGGAAATGGTTAGGGTGCTGCTTGGAACCAGTCAAAAACCACTACCAGTGCGTTTTCATGAGGGCACACGGCTCTGTGAATTGCATCAGGGAGGAAAATGCCAGAAAACACAATGCATGGAGGCGATGCTCTTGCGAAGCGGGCACTTCTGCATGAGAGGTATAAGGTGAGGTGCCCCTTTTCCAGACGACACAGGCTGAGAGCTGTCAGCTTCTGCTCCTGGCCCGGGAGACAGATCTGGCCAGGAGGAAAGAGAAAGTGAGACTGCAGAAAAGGAGGAGGAGGGAATGCAGCTCTAAGAATTGCTTCAGAGAATTGAGGAGGAAAAAAAGCATTGCCTCCATGCATCGTATTTTCCAGCGTTTTCCTCCCCGATTCTCTGATGCAATTCACAGAGCCGCACTCCTCCTTCTTGGTGACTAAAGGGAAAAAGAGAGCTCTGGGCACGTTGAGAAGACAAACACTCCTATTGCTGGAAGAAGGTCGAAGTTGGTTCCCCCCCCCCTTGCTCTCTTAAACTGAACTGCACTGCTCTTCAGACTTGTTGATAACTGATCCTGGGAGAAAGCAGCAGCCGGCCACTGCAGAGGCAGCGCTGATTCATTTCAGGTGGTCAAAACGCCAAGCAGCTGTGGGGAGCTGAGACATTTCTCCTTCACGCCATCCCCCCCCAGCTGCTCAGGGAAGTTCAGTTTAAGAGAACAAGGGAGGGGACCAACCTTAACTGCAGATGGAGCCCCTCTGGGCATGACAACCATTTGGGAGGAGAAGATGGCTGAGGAGGGAGGAATGTAGGTGCAAGGGAAGGTGCAAGGATTGGGGAGGGGGGGACTACAGGAGAAGCAGCCCTTCTCCCCTTCTTCCAGCAACAGGACTGTGTGTGTTCTTAATGTGCCCAGAGTTTTCTTCTTCCCCTTTAGCCATTGAGAGCTCCGAGTTCTCCCGGGTCTGCCTGGAAGCAGCTCCAGCAGTTCTAATAGCTGCCTTCACAACTTGTGCAAGGACTGGAGATCCCCATTCTCTATAGCAGTAGACTTCTCCTTAACCTCCCGAGATTTGTATTAAACTGATAAAAAGATTTGTGCTACCCGTTATCAAAATCCGAATGGAAGTGAGGACACCGCTGATCCTGATGCTGGTAGGCAGAGGCAGAATTCTTTTTTTTCTTGTTTTCCTCCCCTAAAATTAAGGTGCATCTTATATTCTGGTGTGTCTTATACTCCAAAAAATATGGGTATTTGTGAGAAGGACCTGCATGCCCTGGTAGATCACAAATTTAGGAATTCACTATGCGTATGCTAATGCAACTTTGGGCTGTATCAACAGGGGTATAATACAAAAATCATAGTAATGATAATTCCATTGTAATTTACACTAATAAGTCTGTATCTGGAACACTATGTCCTATTTTAGTTTGCAAGCAAGATGTTGAGAAACTGGAAAGAACAACCAAAATATGAGGACCATGAAGACAAATTACTGTGAAGACTGGTTAAAAGAACTGGGTATGTAATGAATAGGAGCTAAGGGGAAACACTAACAATTATCTAATTCATGAAGGGCTGTCATAAGGAAGAGGGTATGGATTTATTCTCTATAATGCCGAAGGATAGGACAAGAACCAAATGGGTGGAATCTGTATGCAAAGAAAGCCAACTTGAGGTAAAAAAAAATTGCTAGCCATAACAGCTATTCAGCAGTGGAGCAGCTGGACTCAAGAAAAAATGGGTCTACTACAACTTCTCAAAGAAAGGCTGGACATCCATTTATCAGAATGATCTGAGGATTACTATCCTGGTAAAGGAGTTGAATTATGACACATTGAAGCCTATGGAAGACAGGCAATGACAACTGTTACCTCAAAGAATGAAGCGTGGCCAATGTATGAAGATCCAGAGAGTTTCTAGGAAGGTAATTTTGAGGTCTCTGGGCTTTTACCCTATAAAGACTTTCTGACTACTATACTGTACATGCTAATTGTGATTTATGGAAATGATAATACAGTACCATTGAAAATGCCAGTTTGTGGAAAGATCATTTGTATAAACTATCTATATATAATTATTATACCCAGGTTTTTCAGAGTATGGATGATGCATAGTGATCCTATTGTATTTGTTTATGCATTCAAATGTCCTAGTCAAATAGAAACATAACAATATGAAGTTCAAGGATAGAAACTACAATTCTGCAATTCTGATTCATCTGTAAATACTCATTTACATATCTAACCAAAGTCTTCATAATTCTGGAGATTTATGTGGAAGTTCATAAGTAAAGAATTATATATGGCCTACTCCTAACAACCAATCTGCAGCATCAACATTATATATGACTTTATGACATTATAGATGTAAACTGTTTTGAAAAATGTATATTAAAAAGGTACATATAGGAAAATTGCTTGAAAAAAATGGGTATCCTGAGACAAGTGTGGACACTGTAGTGACAACTAAGTGGAAAATGGCATATTTCCTCAATCATCTTGTAGAGTTTTCCTCAACATGAAATATTGTACATAACAATGGATTTTGTTCCTAGATAATTA
>JANHFM010008102.1:20902-32727 GCA_032468115.1 Grayia smithii
AGTGCCCGAAACCTTGGGAAGAAGCGAAGGCTCTGCAGCCTAGACTAGCTCAGCCGAGCGCCAAGCAGGGCTTCCAGGAACAATAACAGAAGAGACAGGTTTGCAGGAGCAGAGAGATGGGCGGCCTCCCCTTCTCTCACCCCACTTAGGTAGCCCCTGTGAAAGGGTCATTCGGCCCCCAAAGGAGTCCCGACCCACAGGTTGAGAACCACTGGTCTAAAGGGAATTCCATAGTAAACAAACAAACAAACAAACCTTCACAATATGGAGTTTTACCATATTGTACATTATCCATTAGAATGCTACATTTTGATTTCAATTCTTATGATATAAACCGTATAGTTTCCTGAAATCAGAAGAAAAAATCTAAGTAGAATATTGTCAGAAGAGAATCAGAACAACAGCACATCAATTAAAGATTAAGAATAAAATAAAGGATATATTTTGAAGTCACATTAGAATATGTAAGTGTGGTGTATACCAAAATATTCAACAACATTCCTTTCTGATTAGTAACAATAAAATAAGACATTGAAAGAAGTTTTATGCTGTACATTGAAGATGTGTTAATCCAACATTTCCTAATCCTTCACAAACATATACATAAATAATGAATATACTGGTATATACATTGATTCAATAGTGTTTCACAGACTCACTCATTTGATTCTCAAGAATTTCCCTTTTTTCCCCACTTTGACACATACCGCATTCATAAAGAGAATCAGTAATCGCCACATATTTTATCCAATCTTTGATAGGAATTCTGAGAAAACATCCAGATTTCATAGTCAAGGTTTATCCTCACTGCTCAGGTATTTCCAATATGAAGACATTCTGCTAACTGTTTTTAGGACACTTGCCCTCTTCTTGTTGCAGGAATTTACATAATCTTCAGCTGTTTTGGTTTTAAAGTTCTATTTGTCTAACACAAGTCTTGCTACAGGAATAGTCTCAGTACCACATTGACAGTGTTAATAATATCAGGCACAGGGATCTGGCCATCTCCCACTGACTACTTTCTGCTTGTGGCTAAGCTTTCAACTATATTTAATACCTTGGCCCAAGGTATTTGGGGAATGCCATTTCACTTATTTCAGTATCATTTTGCATTTGTAATTGGATATTTCTTGGTGCTATATACTGAGACACATGTTGCCATCTACCTTTCCTTTACAGTATTTAGTGACTTTAGATACCTAGGTAGTGGGGGTTAAATAGATGAAGAGTTATGTTGGTTTTACTTGCTAATGTGACATACTTCACTATACGAAACTGGCCTTTGCAGTGTTAAAATTTATCAATCAATTTAAAGAGATTCAAGGCAGTACATGAAACCGCTTATTACTCAAAAACATTGAAACAGAATGCAGTCCTTATGTAATCTGTGGGAAAATGAGTAATTTGCTACAGAAATTAACACCAGTTTTTGCAATGGAATTCCTTGAAACAAGAATATAGTTGAAATAATCTCAGTATGTAACACACTATATGGGACTGAATAAACTATTATAGTACAGACAGAATAATCAAAGACGGGACAGGTCTTTGGACTATTGAAGTACTATAAGATAACATTACAGAATATACATTGTTCCTTTTCTGTTCATCAGTCCTAGGACTTGTTTCCTGGATAGATACTATATTAAACTTTATGCTACTCAACTCTCAATGATTCTGGGCACCTCACAACTTTCGAAGAAATTACAATACAACAAAAAAATGAAAAAGATGCCAAGTGGGATGAAGATACGTTGCTGATATTTTTAAAGATGTGACTTTGTTTATTGTACAAGTGTTTAGATGCATTTAGATTGTTTTTCCTTTGTGACAAGAATAACTAAATTGTTTTTGCAACAAATTGTCTTCGGTTGTAAATGAAAGCAAATATATGTGTCCCATGATAATGTTGCAGGATCCAATCTGGTTTGGTCACCGGGACCAGAGGTTTCGTCTTCCGAGCTTTCGGACTTGTGCTGGAGTCCATCTTCAGGGAACTTCTCTCTAGCCAGTCTGGCTACAGTCCGAAAGCTCGGAAGACAAAACCTCTGGTACTGCTGACCATCCCAGATTGGATCCTGTCTTCAGTTGTGTACAGAATGCCTTGTCTGAGTGATATACTCTTTTCTTCAAAATTTTTATTATAGAAGTCTTCCTTTCTTCTGTTGTTTTCTGGATATATTTGGCTTCAGCTTTCATCATCCCCCAACCAGCATGGTAAAAAATCAGGAGTTTGCTATCACTTTTTTGACTAACAACGTATAATAAAATGTGTTAGTTGGAACAGGGGCTGATCGCCTTCAGATTTTGTGCCCCCTCCCAAAGACTAATAAGGCTGCCCTCCTACAATGTGACAGTTGCTCACAGCAGGCTTTAAGAGGGATGGAGATCCATCACATCTCAAGATCACAAAGACAGCACTGTTAGTGAAAATACAGAGTAAGCCAAAAATTGGGCAGCTGCACTGGAATCTGTGTTCCTATACCGAAAGTGGGAATTTCAAAAAAAAAAAAAATACCATAGACTGACTGGCGGGCTAATGTAGGTCCCTCGTCAAATTATCCCTAGGATTTCAGGATATGTCCTCTGCTTCGGATACCGTTAAAACCCGTACGTGAAAGAAAAAGCAACTGTGATCGCTCCGTCGCCTTCCCGGCTCGCTTTCAGATTTTGGATAGGGAGCTGAATGGTGGCGACCGGAGAGACGAGGGGCGGCTTGCATCACACATGCTGACACCCTGTGACAGAAAAGGACCAGCTGCGCCGTCAGGCCGGGCATCGGCGGGGGGATGCGGAGGTCACACCCGCAGGCTGCTCCTGCAATTGCCAATTTCGGACTCGAGGAGTCACTTTTCCCCACTCTGAGGAGCCTCGCCTCAGCCTGACATGCCCCTGTCTGCCTTTCCCACGTGATTTCTCTCCTGGAAAGGGAAGGTGGGGAGAGGGGGGAAAAATAAACCGAGACTACAATTCCCAGAAGACGCTGCTGCTGCTGCTCCTTCTGGCAGCGGGCACCAACCCCTCCCCGCACCGGGCTTGCGCACGCGCCGAGCCGCCAAAACGGCCGCCGACTCCACGTGACTCTCCGCCGACCAATCGTTTTCGAACCTGATTTGTTATCCGCCTTCCCTTTACCTCTCTCCTCCCCTCAGCGCTTGTGCGATCAGAGCGATCTAAGATGGCGACGGTGGAACCGGTGAGTGTCCCTATTCCCGTTTCCTCCCTTTGGTTTACCTCCCCCCCTTTCCCCCCCTCCGCCTTCTTTTTCTCCGCCCTCGCTCTTTCACGTAGGCTTCCGTGAAGATTGTGAAAAGACTGCTCGGCCCTGAAGGGGGACACAAAAATCTCAGCCAGAAAGCCGAAGGGGGGGGGGGGGGGGGGGGGGCAGAGATGGTTGGCGAAGAGGGAGGGCGGCAGACAGCGGCCTGGGAAGTGGTGTGTGGCGCGCGCGCGTACGGCGAGCGAAAGGCGCCGGCGTGTGCGATGTGGAGCGCCTTTGGCGGGAGGAGGATGGGAAGACCTGGAAGGCCGGGGATGGGGGGGTGGGGGTGGAACGACTCCGAGCGCGTGAGGCGAGCGGCCAGGATTGTGCCGTCACAGTTTGGGCGGGGGCGTTGAGGGGGCGACGGGGAGGAGGGGTCCTGTGACGGGTGTGGTGGAAAGAGGAAGGCCGAAGACGGCCGGCGGGTGCAGGGCGAGGAAAATTCGCCACGAGAGAGGAGGGCGGAGCTCGGTCGGACTCTGGGCCCCCATCCTGGACATAACTTCTCTGTAATTCGCCGTGCCAGCTAGCGGAGAGTGCCGCTTATTCCGGCCTGTGTCTCCTTGTCTCCCCGCGCCTGCCAGACTCAAAAGTGCCCGAACACCGGCGGAGAATACCTTCCTCCATAGCTCCCATCCCTGATCTTCGTGGCTGCTCCCAATGCTGTCACAACGCCTGTTTGTTTCCTCTCGAGCGGTACCGTCCTGCGGTCTCTGAACCAGGCGACAAAAAATGCTTTTTTTTTAGATCCTTGGCTTAACTTGTTCCCTTTCTCTTTCTTTCTTTTTTTGCTCCTCGGCATTTCCCAAGAAAAGTATAGTTATAATTGAAGCCCATAGAACCGGCTAGAGGGGAAAAAACTAAAATTCTTTCACAGGACCATAATTTGGGGCAGATCCGTACAGGCCAGATAATTTCGTTATACTTCAGTTTTCAACTTTTCCATAAACAAGGTTGTCTCTGATTTAGGCCTCCTTCATACACTTGTCCTATACTTAAATAGATGTTTGCTCCTATTTCCCACCTACCTGCGCAGAATTTTTAAGGCCAAACATTTTCAAATATTAATTTGTTGAAGGAAAAGTTACCCATCATATCCCCCCCCCCCCTCCATTGCAACTACTGTATTGTAAGTTGAGTGCTGAACCACAAAAGTAGGAGTTGACATGCAATGGAAGATGACAGTAGTAATACTAAGCAGGGGAAAATACTGGCATTGAATCAAGAGTACTGCAGCTGGCACTGACACTGTAGGTAGTGGCAAGTTAAACACTGAAGTAGTATTTCACTACATACAAAAGGAATGAGATTTGCCACGACACAGCATGCATGTACTATGTGCCTCTGCAACTAGTTATAAAAAATGCCATCCGTCATGTTCCAAAGTAGGTACAATTTACAAGTGCATTATTTTTCTAGTCCATAAATGTTGCCAGGATAATACAAGGTTTTTAAGTTCAGAAGAAAAAAACTATGGAATGATCCATAATTACTACTAGATTACAGCTTTAAGCGTGTTTGCCTTTTTTGGAAACTCCTTTTCTGATAGACTTCGCACATTCCTAATTTTTATACTTTTATAAGTGTTATCAGCTTCCAACACTAGAGAAAAAAGTGCATGTATATAGAAGAGTTATATGAATGACAGTTTAAAAACTTTGAATCGTCATGATTGAAAGCCATTCTGGGTTTTGTAGTTCAGTAAAGGTAAGCTGAAATTTTGAATATGTGCATATCTGTTACTTTAATTTTACTTACTTGAAAGACAGGTTTATTAAATCTATAACATGAAGGAAAGACATTGAACATTCATATAGTTTTGTTACATTATGGGAATGAACTTAAAAAACTTTCAACTACCAGCAAAATCAATGATGACAAAGCAGATATATTTAGTTCAGAAGTTTTATTGTGTGCAGAAATTGTAGTTGATGCTTCTCTTTTAAGAAAAATGTTTATTAAAAAAGTAGTTTTCACAAGCTAATTTACAATTTAACACCAGTTAAGTATAAAATGATGGGTTCAGTTTTCAGATGATCCACAAGTATGCATAAGGATTAATTTCATTCCTGTTTAGATTGGAATTTAAAGGGACAACAAGTCTGTGTTGTTGGTTATTGAAAGATTTTCTTCACCTAAGGTATAATATATCTTATAACTGCAGCTAAGAGAACAGGTAATAAAATTGAAGCTTACATATTTAATCAGTCTGTAGACTGCTAATATCAAATGGTTCTTTTTATATGCTAGTTTTAGCTAATATATCTCCAGATACCCTAATACAGTATGAACTTGCTTCATCACAACAGTGTCACATGACGTATCGGGACTTTTTCCCCCTTTGCTAAACTGGACGGGGGTAAGGCCAGCATGTGACGTATCCGGACCGCAGGCCATGAGTTTGACACCCCTGCTCTAGCATATAGAATGTACAAAATAAATCCTCATAGTTATCTTCATTTCTCATAGTACTTTTCATTTTGAAATAATGCTTTTGTACCTGGATTATTATGTGTAGCCTTTGTTAAGGGGCAGAAAAAATTCTCTTCAGATTTTATAGATGTAAGTCTAAAAAGTGGCAGGAGTATATCATTTACATGATAGTAAGGTGTCTTCTTTACAGTCCATGGTTAATGGTCACTTGTTCAGCAAGTTACAACAATGTGAGTGAGTGGTACTAAAATCAATCCTCAAAAGTTCTGGCCACCGCAGCACCCTATCATTGCAATCTGGGTGCTTGCAACCATCTCAAGCAATGGTTGCAGTGTGCCATGGTGATGTGATTGCCTTTTGCAACCTTTTCTGCTGGCTTTCTTCAAGCAAAATCAATGGGGGAGCTGGCAGGGAAGGTTGCAAGTCACTCAGGTAAATCTCCTGTGCCCAGCAACTGCGCTCAAATCTTGTGCGCCATCTCTCTCCCACTTGGCAGCAGCCACCCAAGCCTTGCTGTGCTTCCACCACACTTACCTTATGCATTTACTTCTCCCCTGCAGCATTCATTTACAGCTCACTGGGACTTTCGAGTTCCTGCTACTTTCCCCACTGTTTGTGGTTGTTGGAAGCCAGCAGGAAGTTGTGAGAAGATCCTCACTTACCAACCACAAATCTGTTTAATGGGGACTTCTGGGATTGCTATGTCTCTTAAGTGTCTAATCTAAATCCTAATCCTAAAATGTAATGATGTGGTCATTAAGTGATGGGACATTGTCAGTAAATGATGGGCTGGAATTAGGAAATTGCATTCCAATTACCATTGTTAAATATCCAGAAAAAATACTATATATCTAACCCCACTGAAATCAATACTATCTAAGTTAATCATAACAAATGTTTCACACTAATTTTTGAGACCTTAATGTAACTAATTTTATCTGCAACTGTCCTGTTACAGTGCTTTTTATACAGTGGGTGTCCATAAAAGAATTTTGCAATAAATAACATTTGTACATGTTTCCTAATCAAATGTATTACAGTATTACAATTGACGGTGATTTGTGCATACCTTAAATTCTATCATATGTTTGAAAATTACAAATCTTAATGAAATACATAGAAAGGGCAAAAAATCCCTATGAAAATGTAGCTGTTTACAATGCAGTAATGTTAGCAATAATTCAAAACATATGTTGATTGGTCCCATTATCTGCTCTGTTTTACCCAAATCATACATTTGGAGTATGCATGGGGCCTATGAATCACTTAATGAATCACTTAATAGTATGTGCTATGAGAATTACTACATTAAGAAAAGTAAAAGTTTAATATTTTTGCACACATTTGGTAATATAATCCTCCACGGAAAAATAGATTCTATCTTATTGTTTCAGTTGTCTAAGGTGATTTGTGAACTTTACATTCATTCTAATTGTTCTAGAATTAAATTAAATAAAAAATAATAAATTAATAAATTAAAAAGATTTGCAAATGTTAATGGCAGAATATTTAAACATGGTGGTTATCTTTTAAATAAACCTTTATGCATAATATATTATTCTTTATAAAGAAGCAAGTTAATTGTTTGTTTTGTTTGTCTAGGAAACCATTTCTAACCCTCAGACTTCAGAAGAAGAGAAAACTGAGAAAACAGAGACACCAGCAAGTCAGGAGATTGTGAGTCCTGAAACATACGTTAAGCATCCATTACAAAACAGGTGGGGCATGTTTCCTTTAAATTGAGTAATAGCATGTTCCAAAACAGAATAAATTAGATATTTTGGAATGCATTTTTTTAAAATGCAGAATACATATCCACCAACATCCTCCTTTTGGAAAGTTGGGGAACATTTGTCTTTTATGTTAAATTACAGGTCCTTTATGACAACCTCTGAAATGTTGTATCTTCTCTTTGTGTTTCGAGAGATTTTAGTTGAAAAACACTACATAACAAGGTTCCAAATCACTATCTGTGTTGCAATTTTAAACCAGAAAGTATAACATATTAACTTACCATATGTTTCATACTATGATTTGTATAACGTACAGTAACAACCTGAAGTGCAGGTTCTTGGTTTAAAAGTCAGCTAATTGTCCTATCTACAGTAGTTTGAACCAAATCGTACTTTGGACTATAAATAGTATTTGACATAGTCTCCCTATTCAGAATCTTAAAGAATTTGTTTCTTCCCAAAATATTACTTTTGAATACAATTAAAATATTTGCCCCAACTTTCCTTGGTCATCTTAATAAAGGTAGAATGTGAGTGATGACTGGGTCAGTACTTTTAGGTTTTGGTTGACAGAAGAGACCCTGCTAGTCTCAGAATTCTTCCCAAAAAAATTCAGCTGATGCAAATCTGCTAAACCCTGGGAAATAATTTATTTTGTCTAATTTTAATAAAAATGAAGAAACATTTTTATTTTTCCTTTCTCTGTTCAGTTTTTGGAGCCAAACTTTCCACATACAACTCAAGGCCTTAAAACAGCTCTTGATATGAAAAAAAAATGCACATGCCTGATTTGGTTAATACGTCTACTTCCTTTTTTTGGTCTGTTTAAAAATGTAAAGACAATCATGAGCTACTATGCAAGGCACTAAATAAATTCAGAATTTAAGAAATGATATATAGCATCAAGTGATATAAAACTACAAAGGTGATTCAAAAAAATATCTTATAAACTACTAATTAAATGTGCATATGAAATTATATATGATAGCTTTTAATTCTTTAGGAGGATTTCTTTTTCAGTTTCCAACTAGAATGGATGGTCAGCAATAATCCTTCCAAAATTATATGGCATCCTTCAACCTGCAGTGTTTTTCTAATTTGAAAGCCAATTTCTAAAAATAAGTATTTTGTGTCTCTGTGTATTACTTGCTTTATATACTGCATTTATTTATTGGATTTATGACTTCTGCATGATAATTTTATTTTCAGTAGCATTTACAATGTCAATACGAAATATCTCTATAAAGATACACTTTCACTTTTTCAAATGGGAAGAAATACTTCATCTGATTCAATGTAATCAGGTATGTCCAACCCGTGCCGCTAGTAATTTAAGACAGGGATCCTCAACCTCCAGTCTGTGGACTAGCACCAGGCTGCGCAAACAAACAAAGCCCCATCTGCAGGATGCAGGCAGCATCGAAGCCACACCCCCTATGGTCCATGGAAAAACCTTTCTGCAGTACTGTTCCCTGGTGCCCAAAAGGTTTGGGGCCGCTGATTTAAGGGACAATAGTGTAGGACAGTGATGGCGAACGTTTTTGCCGATCACGGGCAAAGCGCATGCATGAAGAGAACCGGTAGTAAAAGTAAGTAGAACCCACCCCTGGTACAGGTAACCTGATTCTTCATCAGAACAATTGAATGCTATATTTTTCTTTTAAAGGAGGAGTTGGTATAAGGAATTCTAATTTCTGAATCAGAAATTAATTGATTCATTTGTCAGCTGTGTGCCACCAGGGGTTTATACGTTATTTAAAGTTGTTTCAAATTATATAGTTCAAACTGATTTCCTTAGGATCTGTTTCCAGAAAATGGAAATTTGGAAAAGGAAGGTACTTTGATTATAGTTTATAAATAGGTATGACTTCAGATTTATTCTATATACTGTTCACACCTAGAATCTCCCTTGTATGCTTAGGTGTTCATTGTATAATAAAATAATGGAAATGAACATTAAACCTGTATATTTTTTTGTGTACTCTTGTTTTGTATTTTCCTTCCCAAATTTCTTCATATGCTATGATTTCAATCTCTATCTTTTAAAATAATAATTGTATGCCAATATAAAGTCTTTTTTTTTTTCAGGTGGGCACTCTGGTTCTTTAAAAATGATAAAAGTAAAACTTGGCAAGCAAATCTTCGTCTGATCTCAAAGTTTGATACTGTTGAAGATTTTTGGGCGTAAGTAAAATTATAAATCAGACTTGAAACTTGAATGTTTTTTCATCTCATCTGTTTGTTATTGAGGATTATATATGAGAAAATACAAGGGGATAAGTTGAATGAGAGGAAATATTCAAAGACAAAAGTGAAGTGAATGTGTAAAGAACATCAATGTACAATTAAAACTGTTGTTCTGTAATCTTTAATTGGGTGAAACAGTGCATTATAGGGCAACAATTTTTGAACCAAAATGCCAAATGGGCTAATTTACAGAATCCTTCCAAAATCTGGGACACGTGACTCCTGTGGGATTGAAATTGGCAAATTGGCAAATTTGTGGTTGCTTCAATGCTTCTGTGCCACTGCTCAGTAAACTGTTCTGCCCTAGCCTTCTGGAGGCTAAACAGACCAGCCCCTCCTTTGGCTGCTGGAGATCAGGTAGACTGGTCCAGCCCTAGTCTTCCAAAGGCTGGCTACACTGATTCCACCATTGGTTTCCCTGGTCATGCTGGCAAAAAGTCAAGTTACTTCTTCTCCCACTGCTTTTTTGCCCAATCATCTATTTCTCTGTTTAGGTAAGGAAATATCTCTAAAATGATCATCTAATGGATCACCCGTGGATCATCTAATTTAGATTTAAGTTTGGGAAAGTTGAAGTTAAATATTGTTACCTGCTACAATTATAAAAAGAGAGCACTTAAGAAACTGCAAGCAATTGGCTCTGTGAAGTATTGGAAATCCTGTGAACTGTATTCTCAAGTATTGAGATGATGACAGTGTTGAATTAGTTTTTAAAGTAATGATTATATGACTTTAATTACTGTTTTTCTTTTAATAACATTTGCTATTTAGAATTATTAAAATTTAACCCCAAATTTTAAGCTAATATATGTTTTTGACATTTGCACACCTATAATCTTTAATATTTGTGATAGTTCATGTCATTGATTGTACTTATGTTTTTTTCTGAAATAGGTTATATAACCATATTCAGCTCTCTAGTAATTTAATGCCTGGTTGTGATTACTCACTTTTTAAGGTATGTGGAATAAATCTTTGAGTCTATTTCATATTGTTAGGCTACTTTGGGTGTAATCTGCTAAGTAAAAAACTTTAAAGGATATATAGTTTAATAAAATATTTTATTATAAAATGTATTAATAAAACTTACTACAGTGTAACTTATTGACTAGTTTCTATATTTATAATGTGGGATTTCTGTGTTAGGGTACATCTTAATATTATTTTGATATTTGCAAGAGCTGAGGATAAAATACATAACCAAAATTTGTTTAAATGCTGCTAATCTTGTTTTTCCTATTTTACCAGTCACTGTCTCTATTTTCAGTGTTGCAAATTAAAATATTTCATGTAGTTAGTATTTGATTTCCATTTTGTCAGAAGAATAACATTAATTTTTTTAAAAGCACTGATATTTTTTCGTGCATGACTTAAAATCTTAGTAATATAAAGGTAAATAAATTTCAAATATTTAAAAATGAATTGTCTGAATTACACATGTGGATATTGTGTTTTATATTAACTACACTTTTTTAGGATGGTATTGAACCCATGTGGGAAGATGAGAAGAATAAACGGGGAGGGAGATGGCTAATTACACTAAACAAGCAGCAGAGACGAAGTGATCTTGATCGCTTCTGGCTAGAGACAGTAAGTTATTTTTATATTGTTTGCTCATTTCAGCCACATTTAAGAAAAGAGTACTTTTCCCAATTTCTAAACGGAATGTCAGGGTCTATCAAATCCATTCAGATATTTAATTGACCATAGTTAGACCATTGCTACATCAGAGAGAATACAGAATAACAGAGTTGGAAGGGACCTTGGAGGTCTTCTAGTCCAATCCCAGCTCAGGCAGGAAACCGTATACCATTTCTTGGCATTACATCTTCTTGGGTGGAGGCCTATGAAAACCATTGGTCTTGGAGCTTTGTGAATCCTTCTAAATTCTGGAATTTGATTCAGGAGATGTGTTACAATTTTTTCTTCATGTTGTCTTGGATTAACACATCATTGTCATCCTAAATATATAGCAATGCTGGCAATCACAAAACTAATGGCATTGCAGCTATATTGATTCTAAGGAGAATGCTGGAGCCAATTTTAGAGACTCCGTAGCTGAATGTTTCATTCAGCTGTGAGGGTCTGGATGGGAGTCAACAGGCTCAGACTTAACCCAGACAAGACTGAGTGGCTGTGCGTACTGCCCC
>JANHFM010008102.1:32827-53160 GCA_032468115.1 Grayia smithii
TCCTATCAGTCTCCGGGTGCAATTCAAGGTGTTGGTTATTACCTATAAAGCCCTATATGGCTCAGGACCAGGTTATCCCCAAAATCGTCTCCTACCCTGCGTCTCCTTGCAACCAGTAAGATCCCACAGGGTCGGTCTCCTCTGGGTTTCGTCAGCTAAACAGTGCTGGCTGGCGGGCCCGTGGGAAAGGGCCTTCTCTGTAGCCTCTCCAGCTCTCTGGAACCAGCTACCTCCCGAGGTCCGGACTGCCTCCACCATACTGACCTTCCGCAAAGCAGTCAAAACTTGGCTTTTCTGGCAGGCATGGGGCTGTTGATCTCGCTGCTATGATTTAGCGAGATCCGGCCCCCAACAGGATATGAATGTTTCTTTCGCTGCTTTATTGTTTTAAATTGCTTTTAGATTTTGTATAGTGTAATTCTTTTATGTTTTTTATTGTGAGCTCCCCGGAGTCCTCTGGGAGTTGGGCGGCATATAAATTGAATAAATAAATAAATATCTGGTATGCAATGTATTTGGAAGCCTATAAAATGTATTACAGGCCTGACAGTTGTTAGTCACCACTAGGGAAAGTGTGCAGAGCATGAATCCTTTGTCATTGCTTAATATTAGTGCTGCTTGGATCATTTCTCAAGAAATGAAATTTAGAGTTGAGGAATTGGCAACATCCTGAGCCACTGGCCCAACTACTTCTCTCTTGTAGGAATGCATTGGAGAAACTTTTCTCAATGCTTTGATTTATGGATTCTTTTAAACTCATTTTTCTTGTGTTTGCTTTTCTTACATATCAAGTATGCAGAGCATAGTGTTGAAATTCTTTTTAATATCTTTACTCGTCATAGCCATAGGAGGTATCTGCATTATATATACTAATATAGTCTGTTTCTACTCTGTGTGATCGGGGAAACACAAAGTAACTCCGCTCCGGGTCATATGATGAGGAAGGTGGAAACTTGAGTATGAATCAGCAAGAAACATTCTAACAGTCCCATAGGACAGCGCTCCCCAAATTTTCTGGCTTGGCAGGGAGAGGGGATGGTTCTGTGTTAGTAGCAGGCATGGGTGTGAACACACATAATTCCCATTTGTGTAAGCAACGGGCACACACACCGCTCATGGAAATGGAGCTGCAAGTTCAAGCACCTGCAGCTAACACAAATGGAGCTGCACGCGTGCATACTCACCTGTTACTTGCACAGCCCAGTTCCAAACGAGCCACAGCCCAGCAGTGGGATGCGGCCTGGGGACCCCTGCCATAGGATACATTTTTCTTGATTCATTTTTTTCTCTCAGTCTGATCTACCAATTTTTGAATTTGATCTTTGTTTTGCTGACTTCTTTCCCATCCTACTCCAATTGCCAAATTTAATCCTGTTCTAATACGTTTTCAGAGAGTCATCCTGAAGTGAGCAGGACATTTACAATTATTTCTAATCCTTTTATCAATAGCAACCATTGGCAGTTTTTGTATTTTATTCAGTATTAGTGAACTAGGCATTCTGGTTTTTTGTCTGCATGTATATGCTAGGAAACGCAAGACCACTTATTTCTGAATTGTTGCCTAATTTCTCTTCCTTAAGAAAACATTGGGTGTTTAGGGAGGAGGGAAATGCTTCTTCTGTTGCCCTACCCAGATCCACCCCATTTTCTAACCTCACTCTTTCTGTCTTTCCCCAATAAATTTGGTCCCATTTGGTTCAGTTTTTGTGGAGATATTCTACTATTTCTTTTTACAGATTGCTTTATTTTGGAAAATATTATTCGTTGTCATATCAAATTGGTGACAGCTTTGTCTGGTGGCATTAGAGTGTCATACCTGAGATAAATTCTCAGTGGATGATATGTAGCCCATTCAATCATTCAAATTAGCCTGACTTATTTGTTGTTTTGGACCATAGATATCAATCACCTGTTTCTTGCAATTGATCAAATTATTTTAACATAGTTTTTCTTGAATACACCATGCTTAGATTTGTGAAGGCCAAAAATGCATCACTTTTTAAAGGAAATGTTTCTCCTTTGGTGATTATTCATTCACTTTGGGTAAAATTGTCTTCAAATCAGGTGAATCAGTCAATGTTAGGCCACCTATGAATAGTTTTTTTATAGCATAGTCTGGCATAGCAAGCAGGTTGTGTATGCCCCCCAAAATAAATATTGGTATAAATGTTTCTGGATTACAGTTTCTGGATTACAGTTGAGCTTTACATGCATTTTCCTTTGAGATTGAGTTGGCTTTATAACTTTGATGATTGAAAATAAGACAGATTTTATTTAGTTCTCAACATTTTTAGATATGAAATAGGATTGCACTACTTTGATTGGTTGCCTTTAATGTTTCAAGTACTAGACTTCTTAGTGATTCATTTTTTGCTGAGTGTTGTTTAATGAAGCTGATATACTTTCCATATACCAGGCGTGCACATTTGAAATTATGACATAGGATGTCATTAGCGTACTTACATCATGCATTCCAAAGCTGTCTATTTTCCAAATTGGTATCTAGAAGCTGTGATGGAGTAAGTAAATTTCAGATAATTCGTCAATTTACGACTATTCATTCAGCAACCATTCGAGGTTACAACTGTGCTGAAGAAATGATTGGTCCGCAAAGTTATGGCTGTTGCAGTGTCCCCACAGTTATATATATATATATATATATATATATATATATATATATATATAATATATTCTGTCCCATTCATGCTTACGATTGAAAGCTACTTTGTTTCCCTCTTCCATTCATGCTTCTTGGATGCCCCGTACTCCACCACACACCTCTGTTGCCCCATCCCCCATGACTGCCTACAGCTCACCTTTGTCACCTTATTCCTCCTCCTGGTAGCCTGGGATCCACGTCCTGGATGAGGGTACAGCTCTAAGATCTGCACAATGAGTATGGCAGAGCCTCGTCTGCCAAAAGGAACTTTCTAGGCCTGGCTGGGGAGAAAGCAGTGAGATTGCAAGGTGCAGTGATCCATTACCAGGTGAGGCAAGATAATCAGTAGTGATTCTCTGGGCAAAGGTAGAGACAGAATGGGAGGTGGTGTTCTGGATGGCAGCAGAACTGGAAGAAGGGGAACAATATGGGCTTCCCAGAGATATAACACATCTTTGCGACTCATGTTGCAAGCACTCTTGGAAAAATGCGACTCCCATTCACAAAAATGCCCAGGCACTGCTATACATCCTGTCTGCACTGGAATACCTAAGTAGCGAGGCTCCTCTTGCATGACATCTGGGGCCAGTGGCCCTTCAGGATCCTGGCAATAGCAGCTGGGTGTTCTGACCTAGGCTTCCTGATACAGTAAAAGCACACAATTAGTCCCCAAAACCTTTTTTTATGTTTGTGAATTCTGTTCATTCACAGCCTGTTCATTCTCAATCTGTTCATTCACAGATAAGTCCCAAATAGTTGTAAAGAGTCCGACAGAAGTCTGCCACAGTCCTTGGGATAGGCTGATAAGCACCCATCTTTATCTCCCTTGACACGCTACCAAGACCTAATTGGCAATTAACTTTGCAAGGCCACACGGAACATAGTCAAGACGGAGCTGCAGAATTGAAACCGGCCAACACAAACAACATTGCTTCCTGCAAAGGCTCACGTGCCTTTGCTCCTTCTTTATGTCTTATGGGAGGGGCCAATCATCTCCAAGCCCTATTTCCAAAGTCATCCCTTCTGTTTTAACTGTTCTTGCCTTCTGGCAGCTCTGTGCATGCGCGCACTGAGAACTGGCTCCCCCATTCCTCTGCCTCGCTGATGTTCGACTCTGGAGGCTCCGGAGTCCACACATAATTCCCAGATAGCCCTGGCCCCATCTCTATCTCCGACGCAGAGCTCTCGTCCAAGCCTTCCCCATACTCCAGGACTGGCCCATGGTCCTCCCCAGCCTCCTCACTGTCCAACTCTGCTGCCAGCTCCGCAGGCCACCAGCAGACCACTACACTGGGCCCCTGAGCTCAAGCATGGCTAGCCAAGGCAGCAGGTGGCCCCTTGGTTCAAGAAAGGCTTCAAAGGCCACATCCACCCCTAGCCTTCTCTGCAGACTCAGCTGTACGTACTGGGGGATTCCTTTGTTTTTACAAGTCTACCCACTCCTTAAGCATCCTTGCCAATGGGAAAGTGAGCTGCACGATGGAGGGGAGAACTTGACTATTACATTTTTAATATCTTTAATACTTTTAAGTGTCGTTAAAGTTTTTTTTTCTAATTGACTGGGCCCTCCCCTCCATCATGTGCCTCGCCCTTTCCAAGATTTCACTGCTCAATCTTCATGTGCTTTTCTTAGTCACTATTTTTGTGTCTAATAAAAGACTGAGCTTTTATAAGAGGAAACAAGAAAAGACACAACACAAGACTGATGCAGAGATTTTGCATTTGGTGAATAAACTGCTTTGTTCTCTGCAATGCCCAACTCAAACACTTATCCACTAGTTGCTCCCAATGTGGATAAACAAACAGTGGGGTTGGGAAGAGTTCTTGTGTACCTCTACTTGACCATTGCATGCCACTCTCCTGATCAACTGGAGTATTCTACGTGTCTATCCCAAGGTAGGGTATTTCTCCTCACCCCATTAATTTCATCAGTTTTGCAGGACAGCTGGGTCAAGAGTGAGCAGAGCCTGTAGGTAGGGTCTGTCAATGCTGGGCTTTCCTCCACTCCTCGCTGAAGAGTGCTTGCAATTGCAGAGTATGCACTGCGCCTCTGGAAGCCTACTTTCCTCCCCTTCCTCCAGATCTATTGCCATCCCAAACAGCACCTCTCACGTAGGATGCACCTTGCTCTGAAGAACATCGCCAACTCTCCTTCCTTGCCTGGCAATGGAGAGTGCTGCAGTTCGCCAGTCTGTTGCCTCTTCTCTGAATGGGTCTGACAAGCTCCCTTCAAGCAGATGAGAAGGGAGATGCTGTCCAGTGATGCACATGTCCTAGGGCAGCATCTTCACCCAGCACCTGTAGCCCAGAGCACCAGCAGGAGGAAGAAGGGGGCAGTGGTGGAGGGCAGCAGGGATATGTGGCAGAGTGTAGGCACCAAAAAGGCCATGTAGGGGAGATAGGTAAGAGGAGGGAATTGAAGCAAAGCTTAGTTTGGCAGGGTAGAAGAACTGTGAGGTCTAACAACAACTATGAGTATTGAAACTGCTGTTGCTAAACAGTACACTCATAATGTTTCTTTTACAAACCACATTACTTAGCAATGGACATAAGTTGAGGACAAAAGTGGGTGAAATTCGAAGTAAAAACTAATAGTGCTGGCTCTCTGGCACAAGCATTTAAGTCAGTGATAGTGGTAATCTCTTGGTGTTAGATTAAGATCCAGGGGCTAGTTGTGACTTATTCTTTGCTCTACTGTGGATATTAGTGTTTATCAATAATCCAGTTTACTTCATTCTTTTTTTTCATAAGAGTTACCTTTCTTGGTGGAAGAAAGGGGATTCTGATGGCTATGCCACCTGTATTGTTCTTGTAACAGTCTTATTATACATGTTAACCATTAAAGAAGCTCTCGGGTATAGATGAGCTTCTGAGTCAAATCTCAAGAGTTAAAAGTACCTTCTACTATAATAGGATTTTTTGTGAAGCAGCTTTCAACCAAGAATTTTTTTTCCCAGTAATCTATTGTAATTTCACTTGGTGATATACTAATCAGTTGAAATTTACATTATAGCATGTAATTTTTTGGAATTATTCAGTTGTATTTTGTTATTTAGTTTGTTATTAACTTCAATTTTGTAGCTGCTGTGCCTTATTGGAGAATCCTTTGATGACTACAGTGATGATGTATGTGGAGCTGTTGTTAATGTTAGAACCAAGGGTGATAAAATAGCAATATGGACTACTGAATGTGAAAACAGAGATGCTGTTACACATATAGGGTAAGTTGATGTGAAATTTCTGAATTGGTGCTTTAGAAAATACTGATGTTTCAGAAGCTTTGCTTTTATTTTTGTTAGTTATGGTTTAATTCAGATATAAATGGTGTTCAGGAAAGGAAACAGATCAACTTTATAATTTAGGAAGCTATTTCAATACATCAAGATTTGGAGTATAATCCTAATCTGTTTTTAGTGGAAAAGACTCCCAGTGTCCTTGTCATGCAAAAGAATTAATATTCATTTTAGGAGGGCTGCTGTCAAAATTATGGCTGTTTATATTTGAACCAATTCACAATTTGTAGCAGACTATTGTACATATTTTTAAGGACTCTCAAGGTGATACATGAAGTAGCAAATGTGCCTATTAAGGTTATATGGCAAATAAAGCCAGTTTGGTACAGCAGCTAACATTCTGTGGTAGAAATCAGGAGACCTATGAATTCTGGTCATCTTTTGGTTATGAAAGCCAGCTGGATGACTTTGGACCATTCACACTCTCAGCCCAATCAGCCTCAATAGACTTTTGGGAAAAAGAGGTGGGGGCATTAAATAAATACACTGTTTTGAATTGATAAAAAAGATAACATAAAAATCAAATAATAGTACAGGTAGTCCTCAACTTACAACAGTTCATTTAGAGACCATTCAAAATTACAACAGCACTGAAAAAAAGTTGACTTATGACTGTTTTTCACACTTACATAACTTTTTGCAGAATCTCCAGGGTCACATGATCAAAATTCAGACACTTAGCAACGGATTCATATTTATGACTTGTTGCAGTGTCCTGGGGTCATGTGATCATCTTTTCTGACCTTCTGACAATCAAAATCAAAGGGGAAGCCAGAGTCATTGAACTACTGTTACTTCCTTAACAATTGCAGTGACAATTAACAATTGTGGTAAGAAAAGTCATAAAATGGGGCAAAGGCAGTTAACTATCTTCCTTAGCAACAGAAACTTTGGGCTCAATTGTGGTCGTAGGTTGAGGATTACCTGTATTATATTTTATGGCAAAAGAATTTTTCCAATTTTTTTTTTCATATTGATATTCTATAAGGTCCATCTAAATAACAGAATTAAGTCACAGC
Source organism: Grayia smithii (assembly GCA_032468115.1). Taxonomy (NCBI): domain Eukaryota; kingdom Metazoa; phylum Chordata; class Lepidosauria; order Squamata; family Grayiidae; genus Grayia; species Grayia smithii. Next base: position 39,799 of record JANHFM010008102.1, read on the forward strand.
CATAATGAACAAACTTCATTGCAATGATAGTAGCTTTATCTTTCATGATGTGCCAGTATAAGTGCAATATAAAATAATTAAATGCAATATCAAAAATTAATGCATGTACTCACTTCAATCTAATATAAGATCACAAATAAGATAAGTAAGCTTCTGTGTTCTGAATAGCCTTTATCAATTGTTAACACATATCAAAAAGAATTCTGCATTAGAAATGTTTAGTTTCACAAAGATCCATTAAAAATAACCATTTTAGCACCTTTTAAAATGAGTTGATTTCAGATGACTAATACTAAATTTTAAAAATAACCAGAAAACCTTTCGCTCATGCTATGGCTATTTTATTATAAGGAAGGGCCAGCTGAACAATTGAATTGAGCACAGGAATAAAAGTTTTGAACTGATTTTCCAAGTAAAAAATTGCTCCTATACATAACTCGGTAAGATTATATCAGTAGCTTCTATTGACATTTTTGCAAATAGCGAAAGTAGAGAAAGGTAAAAGTAATTCAGACGTCCAGAACACTGCAGTTATGAATACAACTCAAGGGGACAGAAAGAGCTTTAAGGTAATTTGGTCAGTAAACAGTTTTAGTAATTCAAACTTGAGACAATTGGCATGAATCAGCTGCTTTGCTATCATTCTGATGGGGAGCTGACTCTTATGAACATTATGTTACAAGTTTAAATAGTTTAGTCACTTGGGCTTTAAGCGAAAGTCCCTCATCAGTTTGAACTCTGGGTTGCTTTCTACTGAGGAGGCTCAGCTGACAAACCTAAAAATGAGAGTGGCGGTATAATCAGGAACTTAGGAAGGCAGTGATCTTTAGATGTAGGAACCCTTCCTGGTTTCTATATGGTTTATTAATTTCCAAAACAGGAAATGTCATCAATCTACTTTGATCATTCTTGTAAATATTAAAGGCTTCTGTCTTTTATTTGCAAATCAAATTAACAGTGACTAAACCAAATAGTGCTAATGCTTGTTTATGTGAAAATGTAAGCCATCTTTAAGAGAAACATGGTTTAAGGGGTGTTTAGCAGAGGATCACCTGTATATGTACTGGATGTGTACCACATAAAATTCATTATATGCTGTTATCTGATTGTGATAAATTATAAGGTCAAATACTGGGTGATAGTGGAATGCCTTTGCTTAAAAGAAATGCAAAAAGATCTGTTATATTGCATTTGGAGTTTAAACAATGAACATTAATGCCATGTTTTGTTATGAACAATGCTACTTAAATTTATATTTTGTGTTTTTAATTCCCAGGAGAGTATACAAGGAAAGGTTAGGACTTCCTCAAAAGATAGTGATTGGTTATCAGTCCCATGCTGACACAGCTACTAAAAGTGGTTCCACCACTAAAAATAGGTTTGTTGTTTAAGAAGACACCTTCAGAGTATTTCATAGGAGACTGCGTCAAGCAATCGAGATTTGGGAGCTGAACCAAAGCCTCTATAAAAGCAGAGTGGACTGCATTTAAATCTGATTTCCATCTAAATGTTGCTAAATTTGTGAAACTTTCATTTGCTTTGTCTTGTACTTCTGTTTTCTTCCTCACCCCCACTCCATCCCATTTTTTGGCTGAAGGTAACCTTTTTCAATCAAAGAATTTCAGTGCAACATTTTTCCCTCAAATCCATATATGTCTCCCTAACCCATTCTCTGATGCTTCTTAAGAAAATAACTATTATATTAAAAAATATCCTGAAAACAGTGCCATTTCTACAGGGGAATAAACTACTACTTTTTCATCTTTTCACTGTATGCAATAACATGTTTTGCTGGTTTGAAAGAAAAGTATGATGCATACATTTTTCTAGCAAATCTTTCTTTATACAGCATGATCATTGCTGTAATTGATGCTGATGGCTGCTAGATTTAATTTATTTGTTTCCCTTTTCTGATAACATTAGTGATATTCTGATTTCAGTTCTTGCTCATGTAACATTGGTGAAGGATCTGGGAATATGAAAAAAGGTTTAATAAACATAATTTTGTGCATTCTATGGTAATTATTTTGTAATATCAAAGCTTTGCTACAAATTTCATGCATTTCAAGTCAAATCAGTGATATGTTTGTGTGATTTCCTGAACATAATTGTGGATTTTAAAAAATGTTAACACCAGAATTACATTCCTTACTAGAAATAGTATTCCTGTTTTTTTGTATCTTATGCTGTATTTTAACACTTTGTATTCCTTAGGTTAAATTTTGCTTTGGTTTAAGTACGGCTCAAATAGAAAAGCAGTCCCATTCATATTAAGACAGTGTACAAAACTGTAAATAAAATGTGTACAGTGAATTGTCTTTTAGACAAGTAGATTTGTCCTTTTATTTCATTATACTGAAGTGCTTTGTACTACTTTTGACAAGATAGTCTCTGTTGTGGCCTCTGTTGTAGTGTATATTCTAGAAAAAGATAAGTCTTAAACTAAAGTGAATTCAAATCCTTGATTTGAATTATATAGTATTATATCCATATGCAATTCTTTGCTGTGGTTATAATTAGTATTAATATGCTCCATGTATTGTTTAGCTGCCAGGCTAGCATCTCTAGAAACCAAATGGATATCTGAAAGTGTGCCTGGAGCAGCAAATGAATAACAGCAACAAAACCCTCTGGGTCTTGCTAAGTTTGGGGGGAGGGGGTATAAATTAGTCAATTACACATTTATTTTGAGAAATGTAGCAAAATGTTATTCTGGCACTTAATACAGTTGTTGAGACAGTGGCAGATTAAAATTTATTTAAAGGAGATATTCCAAAATTGTCAATTTCAGTGTAAAGTGTAATGGTTGGATGATGTCATATTTCCTATACTCAGAGGGAGATATGAGGAAGTCTCAAAGATTTTTAGCTGGCCTATAGCTAAATGTTTTCGCCTGAATATTACCCATCAAGGCAGTCTTGCTGTCTTCCTAATTTTAGCTATATTACCTTGGAATATTTGCCTCCTTTGCTATAAATGTCTTAGAAATTTTGCCTATTTATCCTGATTTTTGGTTTTTGCAGTTTATCTAGCACTAACCCAAATAGCATTTTGTGTAAAAACTGATGCTGTATCCTTGCAGTTAATACTTCCCCTTATAATAAACAAAACAGCTCTTGTATTAAAGCAAATGTGGTTTGTACTAATGTCTAATTCTATTTGAGAAAAGGAAACGATTGACCAGTGAGAACCCAGTTACATCTATCAGGGCAGTATCCATGGTATGAGAAACATTGGTTCATGGTAATTTGAGGACTGCATATAAAACTTTCTGATTGCCCGATAGAAAAATCATGGCTGCATATTGTAGTCTCTTCTTGAAAATATAATCTGATGAGTTTCAGAAGAAATGGTTTAAATATTTGCATTAAACAAACCCTAACTGGATAAATAGAGGGTGATGAATGTGATCTGGAAAAAGCTGAATTCTCCCCTCATCTCTTATCCTTCAGCAATCATTTCCTGATTTAAATTGCTCATTTGCCTTAAGCAGTAAAAATAGCAAGTGCAGGGGTTTTAAGAGGCAGAAAGTTTGGGCTAAGTTAAAAGTGATTCTTGTAACATCTTTTAACGTTCTGTGTAACATAGTTTGCCGAGTTGGTATTTGGTGGCTGTAAGGATGGGATGCTGGGAGCCGATCTCTGGATTCCCCATTTTTTATTGCAATGCACCATGATAGATGACTGAGTAAATCTCCAGGTAGTGAAAACTTACAGAATCAGTTGCAAAGTTACTGAAGGTTTTTGATTCTTGTATTCTGCCCCTCACCTGTCTTCTATTTTATTATCATATCTAATCATTAACTCCCTCATCCCTCTTTTTATCCTAATATTCTGAATAATTATGTCTACTATCTTTTTACTGAAATGTTATGCTATATTTTAGTATTTTCCATCATTAAAATATTTGTTATATAGTATAAAAGCCAGTTTGGCGTCGCGGTTAAGGCATCAGGCTAGAAACAGACTTGAGTTCTACTCCTACTTTAGTCTCAAAGCCTGTTGGATGATCTTGGGCTAGTCACTTTCTCTTAGGTCTAGGAAGGAGGTAGTGACAAAACATTTATGAAAGTATGGGAATCAGACCAAATTGAACAGAAAAAGAAATCTGTGCCTTATACTGTTTTTTAAAGTTAATGGTTGGATAAAATACTATATATGCTCGAATAGGGGCGTTTCTAACATTGTATGCTTTTATTAATGCAGCCTATTTCTTCAATTGTTTATTGTATTGCTTATACTTGAAGCATTTAAAAAACCTGAGCTTCATGAATTTTATTGGCTGATTCAAAATAAGTTACTATAGACCCAGTTTTTATTGCAAGAATGCCACTTTCACATTAAAAAATTCTCCAAGCAACAAGCTCATGCTTCAATGCAATGACTTTGAGAGGTCTAAGCAATTTTTTAAATGAAAATAGTATGTTACTTACCAAAATCTTCCTGCTCACATTCTCATCTTTATTTTTTGCTGTGAAAGCATCCAAAAATTGTGCTGCAAAAAGTTGCAATGCAAGGTGCAGTCTTAAAAATCCTGGTTTGTCACCATTTGAGTCTCAAATTAGCAGCATGATTTATGGGCTATGTCTTCCCCAATTCTGGCTTAGCAAGTGGAATTGCACTCAGTTTGTCTTTAGTAATCTACTTGAATACCTGGCAGTGAAGGATATCATCTAAATTTAATTTAGTTGTACATTGTAAAAGTATATATGTATTTATATTTACTAATAGTTGTCTATTGCAAAAAATGGCTACAGTATTTAAATGTTAAAGTGATATTGGCTGTCATAATAATCACACCATGTGATAGAGTTTAAATTCAAATGAATAATGGATTTGAAATCATTAAAATATACCAGGGTTTTTTTCTATCTAGTTATGTATAAGACATTCTCTACTTTTAATACTGTAAACATGTAAAAGTTTAAACTTTGTATTTTCTGAAATGGTGCAACACTTACCATCCAAGAAGAAAAAACAAAGACCATGGAAGGGATCTTGTAAATTGACCTTGGAAGCATAAATCCCAGGATTCTTAATTACACAATTAAGGATAACTTTGCCCCAGGAGTGTCATTTCATGTCCCAAGTACTGCCGAGGGAGTTCTCGGATGAATTTGACATGTATTAACTTTGGGGGAGCAAATTCTGATGTCAGAATAGCTCAACACAGAAAACAATGCAAGGATTATGTCTGGTGGGGGAAAAAAAACCCTCTCCCTTCCACCTCCTCAAACAGGAAACCATAAACTGGAAACGATACTCAAAATGTGAGATATTTGATCTCGTTAAATAATTAACAGTGGAAGAGTTCACTTTAAACTTATTTTGACTGCTGGAAGTGTTGTTAAATGTGGGATTGCTGTCAGATGTTACACCATAATGTGCAAATTTACAAATGGTAGGTTGTTGTTTTTTTTCATTTAAAGTAATGGTTAAAAGTGACTTGGTTGCAAATGGAGTGAACATTTGGTGTGGGCAGATGGTGGTCAGCTAAATTGCTACAAACGTTTTCTAGTTCTAAATACCTTACAACAGAAGGAGAAAAAGCTTTCTTCTGTGACTAAAAAGCCAATTGGGGCTGAAAGAAGTGATTGACTCCCCCCACCAGCATGGCTGCTTCTTCACCTGGCCTTTCAGCAAGAGGTATCTCTCATGGTCCTATTTGGTTCCTGATCTCTGATGTCCTTAGCTCTTGGTAATAAGAGTTAGGAAAAACTGGCAATACTTGTTTTCTCTGGGTGAACAGTTAAAAACTTTGTGTTTTTAGTTTTATTTCCCTCTCTTTTCTGGCCAAAGTGATTACTATTTGGTAACAGCAGGGTTGTCAAACTCGCGTCATCACATGACGTATCACAACTTTTTTCCCCCTTAGCTAAACTGGTGGTAGGCACATGACGCATCCAGCTTGCGGGCCACAAGTTTGACACCCCTGGGTATCAGCATGTGGCGCATAGGTTTTACTAGTATTCTGCAAGGGAAGCAGGGAACTTCTTGTAACCTGCGAATCTGGGAAACAGTGGTTCATGGATGCTTAACAGGAAGTTTAGCTTATTGCATATTTGTGCTAGTCCAAAAATGAATACTTGACCAAGCCTTCTGTGCTTGTGATGAATATACAGTGTGTATACTCATGCATGCATAAAAATGTAGAATGAAATGTAGATTTTACAGGTGGTTTTTTATGTGTCAATTATTTTCAAAATCCATACCTCGCCATTTACTGGCCAACTGTGATGGGTTCTTTTTTAAACTGTACCTAATTAGCTAGAACCACACTCAAGAAAGCCACAAAAATACTTGACATGGACAGATGGTGTCTTTATATTTTTCCTGAAGGTTGGAGAGATGTTTAATTTTGTAAATGATAAGGGAGTGCTTCCATTATTCTATTGCTTTCTCTTTACCATCACTATCATAGTTACTTTTATAATATTCAATTGCTGTCAGTAATGTCTATTGCTCTATTATTATCTATGTAGAATGTTTGATACTTTTATTAGAATGCGTCAATGTTTTTTATTTCTTAAGCCTGTTCTGCCTTAAGTAAAATCTCAGACATTTCTTTTTCTGTTAATGTCCAGCATGTAAACCTCTTAAGTCTTTTACATTGTGCTAGCCATCTTGCTGGTCTTTTCCTCTCCTTTAGAAGGAAAAACTTCAATTCAGGTGCTGTATTCCATTTGCAGAATGCCAAAACACAAATCTCCACATCAGTTTAAAGGCTGCGGGTTTATTGGTAATTCTGCCATGCTGATACTGGGGAGGGGAAGACAGTAGAGATGCCTGCAGTTTTACTAAACTCTTCCCAAGATAACTTGGAAAAAGAGACTCTTGGACCTAAAAAAAAAATACAATCTACTATTTGATCAAATTCCAGTCAAAAAATCTTAGATGTCAATGTCATTTAAAAAAAAACTAAGTTTAAAAATAGAGCTTTTGACAATGTGATCAAATGCTGAGTTTTGCTTGAATTTGGCTTCATGGGGCTGAGTAAATCTATTAAGATTTGTAAGCGAAAGTGATTTAGTGGCTGAATTTGTACGATACGTTTATTGATGATAACAGCTGTGGTTGAGTAGCTTCTGGGGTTTTGCACCACATTGTAAACTAACTCCTTCACTTGAATTCACACAGCAGCATTGCCAAACAACTTTATGGTTTACTGTGATATACCATGAATTTAGCTAGTTGTAGCCTAAATCATGGTTAAAATGAATTACAATTTAATCAGCATGAAATGCTATGGAAATTTTAAATCCATTGAAGTTTTATTCTTTTTGCTTACTAAAATATTCAGAACAGCAAATATTTATTTAGAAGTTGTAAATGCTGACTTGCAGTTGAGTTTTTACGGATGTTTATACTATACCATCATATGTTACAAATGTGAGTTGGGCAGTATTAAAAATTTACAAAATAAATATACTTATAGCCGTATAGATTTTTCTTCTTCACTGGGAAGCATTAGATATGTTCAGTAGGCAATATCCTAGTTGGGCATCGAAACCTTATATTGATTCATAAACTGCCTAAAGCAAACTGCATACTTATTAACACTTGATAACGTTACCTAATTGGGTAGCAAATCTGCCAGCAAATATTGAAGCTGTTTGGATAAATGCTGAATCTCTTTGCAGTCTTACTTATAAGGCCACCCAGCTGCAATTAACTATGTTCAGAGTGCAACTTAAAATCTCTTAACTAAAACCACACGAAAAGAATAAATGTAACAGGGAACAAACATAAACCATAACCAAAATACACAATACACTTCGGGTGAACACATCTGGATATTTCCTAGAGCCTGGGGGCAGGGGGGACCCATCTTTCAAGGATATTTTAAACAACTGCAGAATGAGGACAGCTTTTGAAAGCCAGCTTTACTGAAGTCAGTGAATTGGACTTCTAAATAAACAAGCAGAGCAAGGAACTGCAATGTACCATTCTTAAAATATTTTGGCTGCCTTGGGGAGGAGAGCAGGGGAGAATATTATTGAGTAGGAAGAGCTTTAAAATATTGCATTGTAAATTGTGAGTAGGTGTCACAATGTAGCAGGGCTTGCTGATAAACATATTGTGCATAGCAAGGCAGTGCCTGAATGCTTAATTTTAGAAGGCAATGCTTATACCAGTGATGGCGAACCTATGGCACATGTGTCAGAGGTGGCATGCAGCGCCCTCTGAGCACGCAAGCCCTCGCCCCAGCTCGGCTCTGCCATGCATGCATGCACGCCTCAGGCCAGCCAGCTGATCTTCAGGTCTCTGCTGTGCATGTGAGTGAGGGTGCACTGGGGGGGGGGCATGAATGCATGCATGGGAGTGAGGTGCATGCAGGGGGTTGCGTGTGCATGCACGGGTGGGGGGTTGTGCATGCCTATGCAGGGGGAAGGTCACATGCAAGGGCCATGTGCATATGCAGGGGTGGGGCACATGCACAGGGCCGCAAGTGCATGCATGGGGGGCAGGGCACGCATTGCATTTTGGAGGTGCGCGCGCGCAATTTGGGCACTTAGTCCAGAAAAGGTTAGCCCTCACTGGCTTATACACTGAATTATGGTGTTTGAAGTCACTTGCAGTGCAATTACAAATTCCTGCTTTTATTCTGGGAAGACGGCATAGGGTGGTTAGTGTCATCAATAGGATTATACTAAACCTCCTTGCTGGATATAAATCCTAGCACTTGAAAAGTGACAGAAAAACAGTATGCCCTGTGAAAATACAGGCGTGGGAGAAGACTCCAAAGGAATACGAAACTATGACTCAGCAGCTCCTGACAGCCTCTGCTGCTTAACCGCTCTTGCCAGCTGTGACTACCTTATGGCCAAAGGCTAGGAAAAGCAACCCTGCTATTAATGCATAATGTCATACAATATATCCTGTTCTTGTACGAACATGGAGAGATATTAGAAGGAAATTTGTTTTACGGATGCTTGCTTTTTTCCAGTGTTCGTCAGACATAAGACTCTGAGGTTGCTGCTCCAGGCTCTCGGGTTGCTTTGCAAAACAGCTCTTCTGTTTTAAGAGTGGGTGTTGTGGAACTGGGCTTCTGCAAGCAAAAAACAAAATGCATATTAATTTGCTGAAGTTCTGTAGTGAGGCTCTATTACAAAATAAAATGAATTCATGGCTTAGACTGTGTGAAGGAGTCATAGCTAGCAGCGCACCTGGGGATGAGATTGGTAAGGTTTCAATCAAATATAATTTTCTATTGTTACGATTCATTAAAAAAACAGTCAAGGGAAAATTTTAAAAATACAAAAGGGAAGAGGTTAAAAAGGAAAAATAAAGTAGATAGGGAATTTATAAGCATCATAGGATTAAGTTAAATTTTTCAATAAACTCCACCATTTGGGTGTTCCATCACTGAGGGTTTTCAAGAAAAGATTGGGCAACAATTCGTCTGGAGTGGTATAAGGCAGTGATGGCTAATATTTTTGGCACCAAGTGCCGAAAGCACGCACACCCATAATACAATGCGTACGCAGGTCCCTATGCGCCACGCATACACACATGACTCCCCTGTGTGCACATTACACATGCGCTCACAACTCCTGCATGCACTGTGAACATGCGTGCATGACCCCACTCCCGAGCATGTGCACGTCCCAGTGCATGCACACTCCACCTCCATATGTGCGCCCCACCCATGCACACGCATCTGTGTGTGAACCCCCCACGTATGCACGGCAGAGACCCAAAAACCAGGTGCTCAGCAGGAGGCATGCACATATGCGCGATGGAGCTGAGCTGGGGTGACAGCTTGCGTGCCCACAGAGAGGGCTTTGCATGTCACTTGTGGCATACGGCCATAGGTTTGCCATCACAGGTATAAGGTCTCCTGCCTTGTGAAGGGGGTTGAATTAGAAGACCTCCAAGGTCCCTTACAGCCCTATGATTCTTATGATTTAAAAAATACCAACTTTGCTGAAATTTGAATAGTGTCTAAATATCAACAGAAGTAATCAAAGTATAAACTACAGCATGAGTTTAAGAACTATTGTAATTTCTAACTTAGTAATTAAAATATGTTAACAGAAACCCAAATTTTGGATGTGGTACAAGCCCATACATAGTTTATAGTCCATAACTAATTTCCAGATTAAATTCAATTCTTGCCAGATTTGCTTTTAAAATACAAAGTTATTTTACATAGTTTAATTAGCTATTCTCCAAAGGAATCAAATGCACTTTCCAATAGGAAATGTACAGCATAGTTAATTTACTGTACTTTGTAGTAATATACGGTATTTAGTAATACATAACAAAAATAGCAAGTCAGAAGAGATATGGAATTCTAAAACACGTTTATTCTGTTTATTTTCAAAAATGGTTAAGCTTTATAGCATTGCCACCAAATATGAAAAAAATCCAAACTGATCATTTTATTTCCAACAATTTTTAGAAAATCAACTATTTTGCCAATCAATACTGGAATAATATGCTGCAAATGAAATATCCTACACCAATTTTCTCTAGGTATAATGATTATTCCTCTTGAGTGAAAATGCTTGTTGTCTATCAGTTCTGTAACCATTTGATCACACCATCTTTCACTTAATCAGTTTCTGAGTCATATTTCAACAATTTAGAAATAACCAGAAAATGCTCCAAATTTAAGTCATATGGAATATTTTTGATGCAAGGAAAATATCAGAAAACGGCTCTTACTGCTTACACGAAGTGCGCCCTGATCTTACATTAAGTGTTAAGAATTGATTTCCATCTACTTTTATTCGTCTCTGTTTCTGATTGCAATCTTACTCAGGCTGGTTCATGTAGCAATCTAAGAAAAGTCCCTAGAAACTTTAGTGATTAACACCAACTGATAAGTAGCAAAAGAATTTTCTGCAAAAAGCAAAGGTTTTTCTTGTTCTCAATGCCAGTATCTACAATCCTATTTATAATAATGAACTCCAAATATTCCAAATTATTTATAAAAGTTTATTCCATTGTTATCTGTTTCAGTGATAATCATCTCCTGAGTTTTAAGGAGAGAATGTATGGGTTAGGAATTTTACTCCTGTGGGATTTTCTCCGTACTTTCTTTGCTATCTCTTAGAAACCAAATCTATTTAGTTTTAATGATATTAACTTCCAGAAATTGCAGGTGATCCAACACTGGAGGTTTTTAAGAAGAGATTGGATAACCATTTGTCTGAAATGGTATAGGGCAGTGATGGTTAACCTTTTTGGTGCCGAGTGCCCAATCCCCAAAATGTAATACGAGTGCCCCTTGTGCATGCAAGTGCATGCGCCTGGCCCCTCCCGCGTATGCACCCGTGCCCCATTTTGGCTTCCAGGTTGGTGCAGGCAGAAGAAATAGAGTAGAAAGCTAGGGCGCGTTGGGTGGAATCTGCGGAGATTGGGGAAGCCTTCTCCCACATGTGCGGCAGAGACCTAAAGACCAGCTGGTTGGCAGGAGGCACGTGCATGCATGTCCGGTTAAGCTGGGCTGGGGCGATGGCTGGCATGCCCGCAGATAGGGCTCTGCATGCCACCTGTGGCATGTGTGCCATCGGTTCGCCATCACAGGTATAGGGTTTCCTATTTTAAGCAGGGGGTTGGACTACAAGACCTCCAAGGTCCCTTCCAACTCTGCTATTCTGTTACTGTATTTCCCTGTTCTGCTAACCATCTGAGGTTGTTTAACTGGAAGTTTGTCTAGTTGTGGTTTGCTTTTAAAAATATTTTTAAGCTTTGGTTTATTTTGCTGTATTTTTCCTGTATGATTTTGATGTGACTGCAAAAAAGACAAAAGCCATTTGAGACTGCATCAATGTAAGTAACATTTCCAAATCATCAAAAAATAATTGTTCTGCTTTATTCTACACCCATCAGATCACACTTCAAATATTGTGTCCAGTTTGGGGTCCTGGATTTCAAAGAAATAAGATAAACTGGAATTCTTCTGGAGAAGGAGCCAGGAATTAAAAATGCAGGAATTGGGGATATTTAGACTTGAGAAGATTGGGAAGAATAACATTATTCAAGTATTTTATAAAATATCACACAGATGGCCAAGTAATCTAAGCTAGTGTTTATCATTTCCTTCTGCTTCAGAAAATCATGTCTCTGTGATGCTCACTTCTTCATGGCCATACATGGAGAATCAGCAAATATAAACTGGTGATGTATATGAGGACTAATGTGAGTGTGTGTTTAGGATTGCTACTTTAGTCAGAACTAGGCCAGCTTCCAAAATTCAGATGTTCATTCATGGTGAATATATCTACCTTAATCATGCTATCATCATAGAAAGGGCAGCCAAACAAAGTCCCCTCCAAACATGTGAAAATTTCAGTGCCACATCCAATTCAGGAATGAGAAATTTGTCAGGCTTATGAAATTATTAATTAACTACTTAAACAGGCTATCCATCAGTTTCCTTCCTCTTAGCCTGGAAGTGAATGCCAGGAACATGAGCCACTCTTGATATAACCTAGATAATCCTACACCTTTCATACCTCGGGTGATGTACAGAGGGTGCCTGAGTTATTTTTTTCCTTCCTTGATGCCTAGCTAGCCTGAAAGATGGTATCAACATCTATAATTAGGAGGTGATCTGTGATTAGTAGCCTGTGTGTGCCATTTTTTCTTCTTGAGACATTTGACTTGGCATACCAGTTTCTCAGGAGGTTATAGAAAATGCTGGCTGTTCAGAAGCTGAGCTGTCCAACCACTCCTTCCCTCTCTCTCTAATCACCCAGATAATATATTAAGTTCACCTGCTTTTTTTGGATGACAGCGCTGTTCCCAGAAATTTTAACTGTATAATTTAAAAAGCAAAATTATGTTCTTGCTGGTATTTGTCACAAAGCCATCAGTCATTAGAGAGAAAGCCTTAGTCTTGACTAAATCCAAAGCGAAAGGTAGGTAACTCACAGATTGTATATGGCGGAAGTGTCAAATTCAAGGCCCGGGGGCCAAATCCAACCCAGAGGGTGCTTAGATCTGGCCCATAGAGCCGCCCTGGAAACAGTGAAAGACTGGTTTGCAGTGCTTCTGTCACTGAAAATGGAATTCAGGGAGGCCACATGCTCCGTTTTTGTTGGCAGAGGGCTACACAAGGCTGTTGCAGTTGAAAACAGAGCCTCGACAAGTGATGTTGAGGTGGCCATGCCCCCCTTGGCCATGCCCCCTGGCCACCACCACTCCTGACCCCCCGAGATCAAATATAACCCTGCTGCGGCCCTCAATGAAATAGAGTTTGATACCCCTGGTATATGTCTTCTAGCTAGACACCTGTTAATCCCAGAAACATCCAGAACCATACTACTACCGTATATTCCGGCGTATAAGACAACTTTTTAACCCATTAAAATCTTCAGATAAGTGGGGGGTCGTCTTATACGCCGGGTAC
>JANHFM010008102.1:57790-71417 GCA_032468115.1 Grayia smithii
ACATTTGATACCAAAATGAAAGTTATATTGGGACAAGCACGAGAGGGGGAACATTTTCCACTCGATTGCCACAGCTTAGAAAATTTCTTTTGCGCCTCCACATACTGTTCTGTTTTGAATGGTGAGGCACTGAAGCATACCCTTATAAAATCTTAATTCTCAGGCAGCTTTGTTCAGGAAAGAAGTGCGGCTTCAAATATTGAACACCCTTTAGGGTTTGTAAGCATCACTGCTACTGAAATCTGGACCAGTACACAATCCAACATCTGCATTTTGCAATAGATGAAGCTTCCAAGTCACCCTCCCAGATATTTTCACAGACAGCTTGAATAGTTTGATTGAGAAAGCCTTCCTCAGATGAGTGGTCTCTTCTGCACAATCAACATTTCACTCCCTCACTCGAGAAGGAAAAAGTAATCCAACTGCTTCTATTTAGTTAGCTATGTACTCGCAGATGTGTTGGCGATATGGGCATGGAAAAAGATGTTACGGCAGATAAAGTAAGCCTTTAAATAAAACTGATATTCCTTGTAAAACACATTTCTTCCTATTTCACAAAAAAATGGCTACTTATTATACACGAGCCTATCAAGACTATAACTTCAATGAAGCTATCAGATTTCTCTCACATTTGAGATCTATTCCCTTTGCCGAGATAATTATGGAAAGGCATCGCAAGTCCCCCCCAAATCCTATCAAAACAGAATTAATTCATATTTGTGTCAGGTGCTGAAGCTGATAAACCATTATCACCTATGTAAATGGAGCTTTTATTACAGGTTGCCCTCGACTTATGATCGCAATTGATCCCAAAATTTCCACTGCTAAGCAAGAAAGTTCTTAAGCGGCTTTTGCCTCATTTTATGACATTTTTGCTGCAGTTGTTCAGTGAATCATTGCCATTATTAAGTTAGTAACATAGATGTCTGTAGAGATTCTCAGTCATCTGGGTCATGATTGTCCCGAAGCTGCTTTTTCAGAAGGCAACTGGACTTTCTTTCTTTCCTTCCATTTCCCACTATCCTGTCAGAGCTGAAGAAGCTTCTTGGATGAGAAGCGAAACGTCTTCAAAAGAAAAAACCAGAAAGTCCAGTTGCCTCCTGAATTACCCTATTTTCCCCAAAATAAGATACCCCCCGATAATAAGCCCAATCGGACTTTTGAGTGCATGGCAATAAGGCCAAGCGCTTATTTCAGGGTTCAAAAAAATATAAGACAGGGTCTTATTTTTGGGGAACACGGTAGATACACAGCTTGGAATAGTGGATTGGACTCAAGCATTATTAAAAGCCTTGATAGAAAAACCAGAAAAATAACAACAATGTATCATGCCCACCTTCCTTGCAGCAATCCTTGCAAATCCTCCTCACCAAGAAAAAAAGGTGGTCATGAAGTTCATCAGATGAAGAAAAAAAAGGGGGACTGGAAGAATATGTGAAGGATAGTAAAGAAGATGCACTAGTATATCAGGCTTCTGGAGAGACCAAACTGGCCAATAAGAAAGAACAAATAAAGAACAGAAAAGAGGCAGAGCCCACTGTATAAACAAAATAGCAGGCAAAGCTATTTTGAGCAAGATCTGGCAAGATCTGGCAATCGCTAAGAACAGGAAAGTTGAAGAAAGAGACAGGTGGACTAATTCTTGTTGCACAAAAGCAAGACTTAAGAATAATTGCATACAAAGTCAGAATTGAGAGGACAGCAACAGACAGCAAGTGCCGCCTCTGCAAAAGAGCTGAAGAAACAGTGGAACATCTGGTTAGCTGTTGCAAGAAAATCACAAAGACTGACTACGAACAATGACATGACAAAGTAGCAGTAACGGTGCATTGGAAGATGTGCAAGAAATATCATTTGCCTCAGTGGTGGGTTGCTCCCAGTTTGGCCCAGTTCGTGCGATCCGGTAGCAGTGAAGTTGTGACATCATCGAATCGGTTCGCCACAGCCGGGAGCCGGGCCCACCCGCACGCCCGTACTTACGATTTTTCTGGAAAAAATATTGAAACAAGTGCTCTGCGCATGCGCAGAAGGCTTTTTTCAAGTTTTTTTCCGGAAAAAACTTAGTGCGCACGCATGGAGCGTGTGCCAATCACATGCAGGAAGAGAACCAGTAGTAAAGGTAAGTAGAACCCACCCCTGATTTGCCTGCAAGCAAATATTGAGAAAATATTCTAAAATAAAGGGACTAAAGGGACTTTAGAATTCAAACTGACAGGCACCTGCCACATAACACGCCACACTTTACAGTTGTTGATAAGAAAGACAAAGAAATTTGGACAGTGGATATGGCAGTATCTGGAGACAGCAGAACAGAAGAGAAAGTACTGGACAAGATAACAAAATACAAAGACCTGCAAATAGAGATAGAATTATTATGGCAAAAGCAAGCAAAGGTAGTACCAATAGTAATAGGCACTTTGGGTACAATCCCAAAACAACTGGAGCGCCACTTGAACATCATCGTCATTGACAAAATCATCATCAGTCAATTGCAAAAATCAGCTTTGCTCAGAAGAGCTTACATCTTGTGACAATACCATGAAGACCATCAGACATCAATATCTGCCTAGGCCAGGTCAATAGATGGATAAAAACGAAAAACAGAGTCTGAACATCTGGCTGATTGTACAACCAACAATAATAAATTCTTCTTTTTAAAAAAATAGGTTTGCTTTTGAATAAGGTTTCTATTTTTAAAATGAGGACTATACATAAGGAATATATGTGGCAAAATTAACAATATGCATCAAGAATAGAAGTTTGACTAGATTTAAGGAAAAATGAATTTCCCTGTTTTTACATGTCATGAAACAAAGAAAGCTCAGATAATGAGAGTATGGTTTTAAAGAAAAAAGATTTGATATAAAGATAATAACCTGAAACTTTTTTACTGTTTATTAATAATTTGAAGTAAACGTAAGTCAGTACAATGGGAGGTAATCTAGAACCTAATATTATTTTTACTGATAGTTTTCAGCATCTATTTTTCAATGTTTTTCATAAGATCATGTACTTTTATTTTGGATAATAATGAACAGTGGTGATATAAATGTAAATATTAATGTTTAGAATCTTGTAATAACTTGTAATTATTTCTCAAGACGTGTCATTTTATATGTTCAATTTATTTAGTTAATGAATAATGATTTTTAATTATTATGAAAATTGTATATTTTTTAATTTAGTGATATTTTATTTTCCATCTACTATGCCTTTTCTCACTTTTTTCTTTATGTAGTCATTTATTTTTTTCCTTCAGTGTTTCGAAATAAATAAAAATATTGGAACATACCCATTTATCCTGTGTGTTTTGATAACATTTTCAGTGTAGTTTTCTGCTGCATTGTTTTTGTTGTTGTTTTGTCTTTATATATTGTTGTCTATTTTTATTTTACTCCTAGTTAGGGTCCTTCAGATCACGCTACCTCACATAATTGTTCTGCAAGGAACCACATAATTGGTTCTGCAAGGAAAATATAGGAGGAGGGAGCACTACATAAGCCCCTTAAAACAAATAAACACAGATAAAATACGATTTGCTTATTGCCATGGTTTCTGCCCAAATAATATGTGTTGGTAGAGTTGGCACACACAGGATTCCTTTGAATGAACAATGCCATCTATCAGAATCCAAGTAGCATACTCTTTCTGTCATGGCACCTGCCCTCTAGGACAGAGATCTTCAACTTTGGCAAGCAACTTTAAGACTTGTGGATTTCAGCTCCCAGAATTCACAAATCTTGAAGTTGCTTGCCAAAGTTGAAGGCCCTTGCTGTAGAATTATGTCACATCCATGAGTCCCATCTTGATGGCATCACAGAAGATCTTGAGGACATGGCCAGTCTCCTAAACCTTGGGTTAGAGTGAATGGGGAACCCTCATTGGATGAGTTTGGATGATAGCGACCAGCTGCTCATTTTGTTTATTATGTATTTACATTTTTATGTTGCGAGCTGCCAAGAGTCAGTTTGGAGTCGAACAGCACCTAAATTTAATGAAATAAAATAAACACATTGCATGACCCAGACATTCAACAAGACCCTACTGGCCATTATTGAACAATGTAGCTTCCTACTGGCTTTTTTGTTAATTAATTTATAAAATTGGATTATTTCACGCATCTTAATCAAATAGTATGATTTGATTGCTTATTTGTACCCTATGACTATCATTAAGTGTTGTACCTTATGATTCTTGATGAATGTACATTCATTTTCATTTATGGCCCAATTAATAAAACGTAGGTTGAGGTCACTAAGAAAGATAAGAGGGTGTGGGCAGGAGGCTGTCCACGTTAGTAGTGAAGTTAGCTTGTTCGCATGTTTGAGGTCATAATCAGGGGCTCTGTAACATAGTAAGAAGTGAAATGTGGTATTTAAGGACAGCTTGCAGACGATGGTCTCAGGAAGAGCAAGTTACTGTTTAACTATTTTTTAGATTTAGGGACTTTTTATAGAAGATAGCAACACTACTCCCTCTACGAATTTCACAATCGGACCGGTAAACTTGATAGTCTCTTACTGTGGTAATGGAGTCTGGGGCGGATGCATTCAGCCACATCTCGCAGACAAATATAATGTCGAATTTAGCTGTATTTAGTAAGAGGAGGAATTCAGGCATTTTGTTTGCAAGGCTTCTTGTGTTAAGTAGCTTGTATCTTTTCTTTTTATGTACATTGAGAGCATACGCACCAAAGACAAATTCCTTGTGTGTCCAATCACACTTGGCCAATAAGAATTCTAATCTTGAGTGAATCTATGATAGAAATAAAAATGTTGGTGGCAAAGCAACAGAAGGTCTGTATACCTGAATCCCTAAATCATTTTCATTTTCTTTTTCTGGCAAATTGGAAAAAAATTGATAATGCAACCATCCCAATTTACTCATGCAACCTTGATCATCTAGAATTGAGAATACTGTAGATTAGCAATGCTTTTCACTTGTGCCTCTAATAATTCAATCCTGTGATTTAAAGGTATACCCTTCAATTATGTAAATATGTGATCATTTTCTGTAACAAGTTAATCAAGTTAATTATTGGTTTGTTCAATATATTGAAAGGATGACAATTCAGGTTGTATGACCACAAGAAGAATCTTATCATGTTAGAAGGTAATTTATTTTTACAAAGTTATTTTACATGAAAAAAGCTACATACTGTAGTTTGCCAGAAATGTATTATTATTTAAGGTCATTGGTGGGAAACTATCATGAAGATTTGTAATTAAGTCTCTGACTGAGCATGTTAATGATATGCTGTTAAGGTAGAATCATATTTCTCTTCCGTTGCCAACTGGTTTTCAACAACATGATGACATGTGCTGTAATTGGATCATGTGAAAATGAACTATTAAGGGGATAGAAAGAATGCAGTCTATAGACTACATAATATACAACACATAAAATATGCAATATATTAAATACCCATAACTAATTAGTTTGTGTGCTGTATTTGCTGGGCTTATACGCTAATAAAATATGAGCATTTGCTACATTTGCCTCCTTCTGTTCCATGGGAAATAAGAACCTTGCTTTACACTACGGCTTCCACCCTGACAAAGAAATTCTGATGGCATAGAAAGACCAATTTCAGAATCACACCTCTGCTGATTGTGTGAATGGACAGGGGTGGGTTCTACTTACCTTTACTACCGGTTCTAAAGGTGCATGCGCTTTGCGTGTGATCGGAGTGCGCAGAGCGCGTGTTCAGCATGCACGCACGCACGCTTCGCGCACACGCCCACCAAACGGGCACTCCCGTGCATGCGCAGAAACCTCAAAAAAAGTGTTCTGCGCATGCACGCAAATGCGCTTTGCACGCTCCACGCAGACACTGGTAAATACGGGCACGCGGGTAGGGCCAGCTCCCGGTTGCGTAGAACCGATTCGGTGACGTCACAGCCTCACCGCTACCTATTCGCGCGAACCGACCCAAACCAGGAGCAACCCACCACTGGTTCAAGAGAGTGAAACTTTTCCTGAACATCCAGAGTGGCTTCTTCATTCTTGAGTACCGTAAAACTACAAGTAGACAAGGATGGAAACGTAGCCTTCATTACAGCTAAACTAGGGACATGGTGGCTCAGCGGCTAAGATGCTGAGCTTGTCGATCAAAAGGTCAGCAGTCAGCAGTTTGAATCCCTAGTGCCGCATAACGGGGTGAGCTCCTGTTACTTGTACCAGCTTCTGCCAACCTAGCAGTTCGAAAGCATGTAAAAAATGGCAGTAGAAAAATAGGGGCCACCTTTGGTGGGAAGGTAACAGTGTTCTGTGTGCCTTTGGCATTTAGTCATGCCGACCACATGACCACCAAGATGTCTTCGGACAGCGCTGGCTCTTCGGCTTTGAAATGGAGATGAGCACCGTCCCCTAAAGTCAGGAATGACTAGCATATATATGTGAGGGGAACCTTTACCTTTTCAGCTAAACTATAGTTCCCATCATTGTCCACCCTTCATTACAATAACCGGGACCTGCCATTCAGCAAGATTTGGAGTGCCCCAGATTCTCATACTTACTATTACTTAATTATTTGTTCTATTCTGTCAGTTTTCATCTTACAAGAAGCACATTTTACTATTTTTTTTGTCTCTGCTGTGTCTAGTGCAGGGTTTTTTTCTTTTCATTCCTCTCTTGTTCTGCTTAGGGACAAAATCCAGTGTCCTACAGCTCTTCTACCATTGAACAAACTGAAGGTTCAAGAAAAACGTACTTTCCCTTTCCCTTGTCTTTTTTCATGCACGGAGGAAAAGATCTTGGAGCACTTCACATTCTAGTGAGCATCTCCACTAGATGGCTCAAGTTTCTTCCTTTCTGTTTGCAGGGTATTGGCAAGTAAACTCTGCTTATGGCAGAATAATAAAAGTTCTTGGCTGTTACATTTGGTGAACCACAGTTTAGATCGCCTCTTTTCTCCTAGTATTTCTTCTTTCCTTTAAAAAAAATTACTGATCTTATGAGTTTAGCATTTGCTTGGAATATGGCACTTTGTATTTTGACAAAGCTTTGTAAACTTGGAAGGATTCTTTCTCCCTTCTCAAACCACAAATGATTCCTTGGTGGCCTTCCAGTTCTTTAATTGCTTTTGTATTCATGCACACAGAAACCTCTACTGTACTTGGGAGAAAGAGGAAACGGGTACCTTCGCTGCAAAGCTTTGCACGAACTGAAGTCCTGTTCCAACCACAAAAAGTATTCAAGCTACTGATCACAGAAAATAGGCTGGCAATTTAAATCCTCACTCTGGTTGCTGGAGAAAATTGGGGACTTAATGAGATTTAATACATGCTATAACCATTACTTTTGAAGAATTACAGGACCATCTGAGAAAACACAACCAAATGACATTACGGATAGTCCTCCACTTACAACAATTCATTTAGTGACTTTCAAAATACAACAGGACTGAAAAAAATGACTTTTGACTGTTTTTCACATGACTGTTATGGCATCCCCATGGTCACATAACCAACATTAAGACACTTGCCAATTGACTCGGATTTATGACAATTGCAGTGTTCTGGGGACATGTGATCACCTTTTGCAACCTTCTGAGAAGCAAAGTCAACAAGGAAACCAGATTCACTTAACAACTGTGGCAAGAAAGGTTTTAAAATAGGGCAAAACTCACTTAACAAATGCCTCAGTCACAGAAATTTTGGGCTCAGTTGTGGTTTTAAATCAAGGACTACCTATATTAAGACTAACAATGTAATGCAAAAATGAGCACTTGTAGTATAGCTTCATAAAGTACATGCATTGTAATCATCATTACAAGAAGGAGAAGATGATGACAATCACAGTAGAGCATTTGGACCTATTCACAGGGGCAGTGGGCAATGGTACATTTGGAACATCTGAAGAATCAGGTTGGATTATCCTACAGCATTAACTCTGGAGAGTATTTTGTGAAGTCAGAGCTACACTGGAGTTTTTTCTTGAGCTGGATGTAGTGACAAATGAGACAAATAAAATCTGCATGTTTATCTAAAAATTAACCTCTGGTTTCTGGGAAATAGGAAATATATGTGTATATGATTTTATATATATATATATACATGATTGTTTGGCAAAATAGATTAAATACTGAGCAGAGTAGGCTAGGTAATTTTAATTAACTTTTACCATGTAATTGGTGTACAATACAAATCAATATTGTATTGATTTTATTGTAGCTATTTGCCATAAAATAGAATCTCATTCCCCCCCTGAAAAGCATCAATAAGGAGGAATAAGATTTTTGTGTGTAAATGTCAGAAACATTATAGGTAAATTTGCACTTTAGATTTATAAACATGCAAACAATTGCACTGAAAATCTCACGTCATAAAATTATAATGCACATAATTGCACTGAAAATAGTAAAGCGATTGTCTATCCCCTCAAACCAGATAATAATCTTAATTAAACTCTAACATGTCCCAGTGGCATAGCTGCCATTTAAAAATCATAAAAACCAGTTAGTTCACTGACTGCATTATATTAGGCTAACTATGGTTCATTAAATAAGCCCCAATAACTGAATATGCTACATTAAACTGAACATACAGCAACACATTGCAACTTACTTAACAGACGATGCTTAAACTCTGGCTTAGCAAGCTACTTGAATTCAATCACTGCAACTTTCTATGACTTAAAAGTTTCAACAGTGGTTGGATCAAAAAGGGTTACTGTGACATTTTAACCATACAGATGCTATTTAGTCAGACTGATAGTGAAGTTTACAGTTTGGATCTGGACAGCCATACAGAAAATATGTTTCTCAATATTGTTGGTAACAAGATGCTTCAAATCATCTTTGCCCTAAAAGTATGCAGTCTACAAAAGCTATGATAATACCAGGGGTGGGTTCTACTTACCTTTACTACCGGTTCTCTTCATGAACGTGCTTTGCGCATTGAACGCGCGCTCCGCGCATATGCACTAACTACTCTCCTTGAAAAAACCTTGAAACAAGCACTCTGCGCATGTGCAGAGCACAGAAATGTAAGTACAGGTGGGTGGGTGGGCCCAGCTCCCGCCCGCAGAGAACCGGTTCAGTGACGTCACACTGTCACCGCTATCGGATCGCGTGAACCGGGCCGAACCGGGAGCAACCCACCACTGGATAATACATACCTTTTCTAAGATTTTTCACAGATGCTGCTACTCTTGTAACACAGGAATGACCAAAGAAAAGCTGAAGAAAGCTATCTTTTTTTTTTTAACAATGTGATATAGTGAAAAAGAAGAGTATGAACTGTTCAGAGGTATCTATGTTTTATTATGTGAACCCGTGGATCATGTTCTTTAGACCCAGCCAGAGAATTAACTGTTTTGCAAGTCTGAAAGCATATCCCCTCTCAGTGGTGGGATTCAACCAGTGTAACAACCGGTTTGCTGAACATGCAGTCCACACATGCGCGGTTCATTTGAAAACAGCTCTAAAGATTACATTGTACTGCAGCCCAGGTGAGTAAAACAGCTGAGGTGCAGCAATCTGCTCTGCCACACCTATCAGCGGGAGGTCCAACCTGATCGTCGGAGCAAACCAGTTCGCTCTCAGCTGTTCGACAGTGATAGGGGTTCGCCCGAACCAGTCCGAACTGGCAGAATCCCACCTATCCCCACTTGAACTTAAACAGAGCATTAACATATCCTGGTGCTCTCTTTTTCCTGCTCTGTTCCTCATGATGTTGCTATTATCATGCCCCCAAACAAGCCACAGTTTTGAGTTAAAATGTCACGAAAGGGAGGATGAAGTTGGCAGTGCACGTACTTGTTGGCCAAACGTCTTTGCTTAGCATGGCATCCGTACAAGAATGAATGGCTTATGGAATTTAATAAAACTGCAGTGTACTTCCTTCAATGAGTCAATTGATATGATCCCAGTTGTAGCTGTAACTGACTCCAATCCGTCACGTAGCAGCACAAATTCTTTTATGCAATCAGTTCAGTTACAGACTAAACAATCTGTGCTTGGTCTGCCTTTGGACAAAGTAATTGTTTCAACTTTTACCTGAAAAAAATAATAATTCTTTTTCTATTGATAGGAATAATAAAGATTGTATAAATGTTTTTATATGACTGAAAGCTGTTTTATCAATTCATCTCCATATTGCTATCTTTGGTCAAATGCTGGAGCTAGTAGTATAATTTAAGTAAGCCAATCCACAGTTCCCTCCCGCTATAAGACTTTATACAGGTAGTTTTTGACTTAACAACAGTTTGCTTAGTGACTGTTCAAAGTTACGACAACATTGAAAAAAGTGACTTATGACCGTTGCAGCATCCCCATGGATACGTGATCAAAATTCAGATGCTGACTCACATTTATGATGGTGGCAGTGTCCCTGGGCCATGTGTTCCCCTTTCGTGACCTTCTGATAAGCAAAATCAATGGGGAAACCAAATTCACTTTACAACCATGTTACTAATTTAACTACCACCATGATTCACTTAACAAATGTGGCAAGCAAGGTTGTAAAATGGATCAAAACTCACTTAACAAATTTCTCACTTAGGAACATAAATTTTGGGCCTCAACTGTGGTCGTAAGTTGAGGATTACTTGTAATCACATTGAAATAAGGCACAGTTAAATGGTACACTCAGGACTGATGAAGCAAGATAGACCAGCAGCAGAACTATTACAGATTGTGTTCGCACAATTTGCTTGAACACAATTAACATTGCAATGGTTTGCTCAACTCAGGTTTCATAGAACTAGTCCTGCCCTGTTGGCAGTCTCTTCTTGTAGCCTTGATTCATGAGGAAGTACAGTGATTCTTGGAGGATCCATTGTGATTTACTTCCAGAATGGCTTTAATTTGCTCTGGGATCCACTGACCCGCTCAAACCTGAAGTAGGGGGATATATGGTAGGATACAGGTTAGATTTCTGTCATGCTTAAAGACCCCTTCCATTGTGTATGTGTTTGGGGGGGGAGCATTAAACAAAAGCAAGTATGGGCAAGTGTTACAAAATAGCTGTAAAATATAGCTTGCGAACAACCAGCAATAAAGGGGAGCTCTTACAATGGCTGTGTTGAACATGATATAGGATGATTTCTGCAGTGGATCGTGATTTTCTGTTTCAGATTGTTTATGATTGGTTTTCATATTTTTGTATGCCGGTTTTTAACTGGTTTTATTCGATTGTGTTTTTTAACCAGTTGTGAGCTGCCCAGTTGCTTAGATAAAATGGGGGTGGCTATATAAATAAATAAACAACAAACAAACAAACAAATCCTCTACAGAATGTTGAAAAGAAGGTCATGGTTATGTGTTGTGCTCATCGGATTGGTTTTAACAGATCCAACTGGCCTATACAATGCGTCTATTTATTCAGTTATTAGGATTGTCACAAAGTAAAATACGTTTACAAATTGCTAAGTTGGCTGAACATCATCCTTTGAATGTAAATGGCATGAAGGCCTTTAAGAAATAATTTAAATAATTTCTTCTGACATGTTTGGGGCCTTATCAGTAAAACATTTCCTGCAGGAGCTGTGTGTTCCTGGAAAATAATATGGCAGCTTCAATGATTTACACATAGCTGTTGCATTCATATTTCTATGCACTTTTCCCATCTGAAATCTGAAGCACTGCTCTGCCTTATTAGTGAACAGGCAACCAAAGTGGAACATATGAACATTTATCTGTCTTCAGGAAGACTCTACTATTCATATGCACTGGCTGCAAACTATTCTCAAGGGAACTTGCAAGGATCTTGCGTTCTAGTAGAGTAGTTGACAATCACTTAAATATGAGCCAGCAATGTGCTGCAGCTGCCAAAAAAAGCCAATGCAGTCCTAGGCTGCATTAACAGATGGACAGAATCAAGATTGTGTGAAATATTAGTACCACTTTATAATGCCTTGGTAAGACCTCTCTTGGAATACTGCATTCAGTTTTGGTTTCCATGATATATAAAAGATGTTGAGACTCTAGAAAGAGTATAGAAAAGAACAAAGATAATTAGGGGATTGGAGGCTAAAACATATGAAGAACAGCTGCAGAAATAGGGCATGTCTAGTTTAATGAAAAGAAGGACTAGGGGAGACATGATAGCAGCATTCTAATATCTGAGGGGGTTGCCACAGAGAAGAGAGGATCAACCTATTCTCCAAAGCACCTGAAGCAGGGGTGAAATCCAGCAGGTTCTGACAGGTTCTGGAGAACCAGTAGCGGAAATTTTGAGCAGTTCGGAGAACCGGTAGTGGAAATTTTGTGTAGTTCGGAGAACTGGCAAATGCCACCTGGCTGGCCCCAGAGTGGGGTGGGAATGGAGATTTTGCAATTTCCTTCCCCTAGGAGTGGGGAGGGAATGGGGATTTTGCAGTATCCTTCCCCTGCCACGCCCACCAAACCACACCACGCCCACCAAGCCACGCCCACAGAACTGGTAGTAAAAAAAAATTGGATTTCACCACTGGTCAAGTGGCCGAGCACTTAAATTGTGGTCATGTGCCTGTGGGGTTGTGTGCAGATGTTAGTACTTCGAATTCAAATCCTAATTCCCATTTTAGCGATCCACTGTTAACTGCCAGTCGTAAGTCGAGGACTACCTATAACCAGAGGACATGGAAACAAGCCCTCTTTTTGGTGGTCCCCTCCTCCTGGAATACTCTTGTCCTTGAAAGTTAAAATGGCTCCTTTCCTGTTAATCATCAGGAGCAGTTCCAATGCTGCTCTTCTAGTGCCATTGAGGAATAAATGTTATTGTTGTAAGTCATGAGAGCTATCTGACAAGTTTTATTGTGAACATTTTCTCAAGTTATTATGTCTCTTGTTGCCGATTATCAATCTGTTGGTTTGATCACTGTTGTTCTTGTCTTGTTTACTGTATTGAGCCATTCATACAGAAACTGTGTAAACAAACCAATCAGGGGAAATGCAATTTACTAAGAAAAATAAAACCAGAGCTTCGCTCGCATACAGCTCTAGTCATAAAAGGTTGCAATGCTAACCCCATGACACAGTATTTCATCTGAACCGTCTCAAAGTGAAGGGGAAAAAAATCGTGTTCAAAAATTAGAACAGGCAATTTAGATATATCTAAGAGCTTGGATAATGTTCAGTGGAATTACTGGCATTTTGGTTTTCCATGTTGCTATTTCACTAACTGTTCTGATAATTCTCCTGAGGTTCAAAAATGTTGTTGTTTTTTTTAAAAAAAACTATCTGCAATTTAATCTGCTCGTCTCTCAGAGAGGGAGTACAACTGTCTAAAATAATCACAATCCAAAATCTACTTAGAACAGTCTCACTACTAACTAAACAATAATTTTGTCATAGTAAACACAAATTGACTGTAATACTTAAGAAGCCATTTGCAGCCTGGCGCCCTTCTGGTACTTCAGATCTATAACTCACAACACTGTTGGTGAATCTGGAGAGCTGTAATCCTACTGCATCTGTAACTGGCTCTCATAATTTCCACATATATTTAACCTAAAAAAATACTGAAAGAATACAGATTTTTCTTCATATGTATCTATCTAGCTATGGAAGGCTACCAAATATCAATTTTGGATTAATAATCAGGATTCTTTCAAAGTTAATCCTGAGAGTCTTTGTTGGCGCAGATTGCTAATGCACTGGCTAAGTGTCTCCACTTAAGTCCAGCTGCTTGCAATTAGTGCT
>JANHFM010008102.1:76066-87144 GCA_032468115.1 Grayia smithii
GGGGTGGGTGAGTTGTCTTTTGTCTATCGGTACAGCGGGGGCTCGGTTCGCCTTAGGAAACCTGGACAGTGTCACGGAGCCTTTTATTCCCTTGCAAATCGTGGATTTGCTTCTCGTGACCGCCTCGTCTTCCCTCTTCCCTGAGGAGGATTTTTTTTATAAACCGATCCCTGGGTTGTGCTTTTCATCCTTTTGGCCAGGTAGACCTGGTGGTAGGTAAGGTGTGGACCTTCTCACTCAATTTTAGGCCTTCCAGTTATTATTTATTTTAAAAAAAATACGCCTGGAGAAAGCAAGATTCTACTCTACCAAGAAGCCCTAGAAACTGTAGTCTTAAAAAAAAAAGAAGGGTTATGCAATGCATAGAGAGGTGAAAAAGAGGTTTGATGGGTTTCCGCTAATTTCATGGAAGACCCATAGAAGGGAACACAACCTACTGCATATTTATGTGTGTTTTAGAATAAGGCAAGATTAGAGGTAGCATTTTTTTTTAGAGTAAACATTTTTGGGGGCAGTGGGTATCTATTAATCTGGCACCCTCCGGATATGCTAGATAATGCTACCATTCATGAACTTACATTGTTGGATAATGAAATGTCTGCAAGCAAAGAACCAGGCTCAGAGACGACTGAGGACTCCACATGGATAATCTTATTGAACAACTGGAAGTTATGTGGGTTGGAAATTGTGAATCTGAGATTTGTAGCTGATCAAAGTCATTGAGAATTGGTCAGTCACGAGCTTAAATGATTGTTATTATATCTGGAGAGCCTTAGATTGGGAAATTAGATGTATGCCAAGCTTGTTATCCTCCTGACTGACCTCCTTTAATTGGCTTCTCTGCTGTATGTAAAATAGGTGCTGTGTGCTGAAATATAACAATACTTTCTCCCTTCCTTGTTCTTGATTTATGATAGTTTTGACTACCTCCTTACATTTACAAATATTAAAAATATTTTCCCCATGATTGTTCTCTAAATTAGGTTGCTAGGAGAACAGACAGTTCATGTAAAATGTCAGAACTTGGATGTTGGCTGATGGTATACATATCAGACCATTTTTTAGCTTTTAAATTTTGGGTGGGCTGGACTCTTGCGGGGGATGATAAGAATGTACACTAACATATCTGGAGACCCTTAGGTTGGGAATGTATGCCAAAATTGTAGCAAATAATGTTGTTTTGTTCAGTGTACTTGGCTTGTAGAAGACCATATTCCATCAAATCTGCTACTGGCTGGTGCATTACATAAAGGACATAGATTTTGCATTAAGTAATCATACATAGTGAAGGTGCACAGAATTGTATCTGAGTGATTGTGAAAGCAATCTGGACAAAGTCTTCCATTGCTGTATGGGGAAATTCATTAAAAGCCGTTCCCCTCTGTTATTACATACTGAAATGAAGAAAGTGCCAAGTTTTGATTAGTTCTGGCATTCTGGTCAAAAGTTAATGGAAATGTGGCCAGTGGCCTAAGACAAGAGAAAGGTGTTAATGTTGTTATTCAATTTGCTCATTGAGAAAAAGCTTTCAATCATCTAATACTCTGGGCTTTTGTCCAGAAAAGCTTTTGCTTTTGTAAATGTGAATGTTTTGATATTGCAAGATTCTTGCTTGTTAGTGGGTCTCATCCTGGAAAATAAAGGCAAGGGTAAGGTTTGTACAAGTCCTTCCTAGGAAGCCTAAAGGCAGAGAAATGCATGGTTTTGTTAGAAGCCAAGGACTCTGGTCTTTTGATACTGGATTTACCAAAAGATTTCCACAAGTCTAAAAGTCTTTAAAACTGTTTACATCAGCTTTGAAGGACAGTGCTAGCAACCCTGCATTAAATTTGTATTCTGATATGACTGACTGTCCTAGATTGAGTCTGAAATTATTTTTAAAGATTGTAGCCTTGTAAGTGCAAGTATCTGTGCAATCCATTATGAAGAAAGTAGTGAATTTAGAAGAAGCCCTAGAGAATTCTGAGAAAATATTGTTGAATTTTGATTAGCACAAAAGCAGCCACATAGATGGACTTATCTCCATGACAATCCTGTCCTTAACCTAGTTTTAACCTAGGCTCTGCGCTGGTCTGAACTTTGAAGGTTGATCGTGACTATCACTCATTCAGCATTGTTGCAAGGTGAAATAGTCACCTTGTACATGTTTGTCATTAAACAAGGATCATCTGTACTTCAAAATCTTACACCTGTATTCCACTAATACCATACACCAGGGCTGTCAAACTCAAGGCCCACAAGGTGCTTAGATCTCGCCTGTGGGGCCACCCTGGAAATAGCAAAGGACTTTCCCATGGTGCTTCTGCCAGTGAAAACATTGCTTGGGAGGGCTGAGCACTGCTGTCCCAAGCTCTTGTTTTTGCTGGCAGAGAGCTCAGGCCATCACAGGCGCCCCAGACACGAGTGATGTCGAGCTGGCTGTGCCACCCTGGTCACGCTCCCCCATCCCCGAGGTCAAGCACAAGCCCGATGCGGCCCTCAATGAAATCATTTTTGACACCCCTGCCATACGTGATCAACAAGTATTATCCGAGAGTCAGTTCAATGTAGTGTTTAAGGCATCAGCCTAGAATCTGGGAGACTCTGGAGTTCCAATCCAGGAGACTATGAGTTCTCGTCTGTCTTGGGCACAAAGCCAAGTGGGTGACTTTGGGCCAGTCACTCTTTCTTAGCCTTGCAAATGTGGTAATGGCAAACCACTTCTGAAAAACCTTACCAAGAAAACTGCAGGGATATATCCCAGCAATATCCAAGAATTGACATGATTGAATAGAAAGGGGGAAATGGCCATTTATAGTTCCTAAACTACTGAGACATTATTGATAGGCTGCAAAATCACTTCTTGATTGGCTTTGCTGCTGTGATGTCAAGGAATAGATCAGAATGTAAACTAAAGTTAACGAAGAGTCTCTGTTGTATCAACATAGTTTCACCTGCATTCTGCAAGCTTGTTTAAACGCACAGTACATTTTATATGCAAATTTTATTCGCTTTTAACCTGGAGCTAGTGTAACTATTTAGAGTTACTTTTTCATGTATCATTTGTTTCAGCATTATTAGCATGTAAAGCTATAAATCTGACTCTATAACTTATTAATTAGAGACAGGTCATCATGAATCTTGCCATGACTATGGCTTGAGATGTCTTCCTGCATGTTGGTTTGCTTTGAAAGTCCTAGGATAATTATATCTGTAGAGGCAATGACACATTTGAATAGGTACATAATTTAATCCTAAACTGAAATGCTTTTGCAGACTTCCCAAGTTGGAACATGCTATGTTTGTATTAATAATACTCCCTTTAAAACCTTAAAATAATTGTATTAGTCAGAGGATTGCATTGACCTCAACTTACTTGCCCTCATGCTGAAAACATGATTAGAGGTTTTATTTGTATGCCCAACTACTAGAAAAATTAGACTGGTGTGTACAAGGAATAAATCTTGTGATTAGAAGCCTGCCTATAAGCAGATATGAGTTTTACTGTGGCAGCAGTACCAGGTGACAGATCCATAGTATGTGGATTGAATCACAATTGCTTGTTCTAGTTTACCTCTTTTCTAGTGATTGAAGTAGGTTGCATTTTTAATTTAAGTTTAATTTTCTTTGTAAGTGCATAATATATTTATCTTAAGAATTGATGTATTTGCATTTTACTTTAGTACATTATGTTTAAAATTTGCTTAGAGAGAAAAAGCTTGCATTTATAATGGAGAAGAAGACCAAGACAGATCTGCTTGGGAAAGGGAGGAACGTAATTGCCATTTCCCATGTCAGTCAAATGCTGACTGATGAAAAACAGGCATAGCTGGTCCTTGAGTTATAACCACAATTGGGACCATAATTTCTTTTGCTAAGCAGGGTGGTGGTTAAGTGAGTCACATCCAACTTTATGACCTTTTTTTGCCATAGTTCAGTGAATCATGTGGATGATAGGCAAATCCAGCTTCCCACATCAATTTTGCTTGTTGGCTGGGAAGGTTGCACATGGTGACCATGTGACCTTGGGATACTGAAACTGTTATAGAACATGCCAGTTACCAAGTGACCAAATTTTAATCACCTGACCATGGGGAAAACTTTTTTAAAGCACTGTTGTAACTTTACAACCAACTTGAATGGTTATAAGCCAAGGAGTATCTGTAGGATATTAGCTTAAGAGACCTTGCAGAAGGTTAGATTTTTTTCTGAACGGGTCACTGCAGAAGACTTGCGCTTCTGTACCAGCCAAATCAGAAGCTAATGTGGTGGGGGGGGGGGGTTCTGCCTTCTCTAGCAAAAAACAATATTGCCTTAGAGAAACTAATTGGGAAAAATCCCTAATGCTTTTCTGTAGACCGATTAATGTTAGTACTTGCTTACATTGAGATATATTTTAATAAACAGATTAGAATCATAATTACATTTGATTAGGGAAGCTGCAGTAGACATTCTTAGTGGTAATGACTTGCTCATCTATTTTCTAAATTTCAGCTGAAATTGGAGGTAAACCATGAAATAATAATAAGGAATACAGGATAACAGATTTGGAAGGGACCTTAGAGGTCTTCTAATCCAACCCTGTGCTCAAGCAGGAGACCTGGGCCTATATCATTTCAGACAAATTGCTGTCCAGTTTCTTCTTAAAAACTTCCAGTGTTGGAGCATTCACAACTTCTGGAGACAAGTTGTTCCACTGATTAATTGTTCTAACTGTCGGAAAATTTCTCCTTAGTTCTAGTTGGATCTTTCTTTGATAAATTTCCATCGTTTATATCTAGCCTTCCCCTCAGGTGCTTTGGAGAATAGGTTGTCTCCCCTTCTGTGACAAATAACATGGTTACAGGGTTTTTGGTGAGCTTTCAGGATTTGATGAAAGACAGAGTGCGAAACACTTCTTGAATATATATTTTGCTGTTTAGTTAAGACAAACCGCATTTATTTTCTATTCATAACATTCCTTAGCAAGGTGACTTACATTTAGAGAAGCCAAGTCTACCTGTCCACTATTTCCATAACTGTTTTACTGATAAACCACAGGAAAGGAGAAAAAAAACCCACAATTTAAAATGAATGGTAAAGGACCTTTATTTCTCAGTTAATGTTATGCATCTTGAACGATCTCTATTGGCATACTGTGTACTTTGTAATTTGGGTTTAATCTGTGTGTATACTGCTGTGTTGTATAAGACTCTAACTTTTTTATTTTGAGTTGAGAAAATATTTAAAAGTACTAGCTGGCACACCTCCCTGACAGTACATGGTGTCTCCTCTCTCTTCCCTGGGGTCTTATTCCATCAGGTAGATTGTGGGCATATGCTGGTCCTCTTCAGTTTGTTTCTCTGGATTCTTCTGTCATTCCTGACATGGATTAAAATTGTTCAGCCCATCTCAAAATCACCAGCCAGCATTGCTCATTAGTAAAACGCCTAATTCACATTAGTAAAACAAGGCATATCTATGAGAGAATGGAGGAAATGTAATGACCCACAACCTTAAGATGGATCTAGATAAGCTGTTGACTTACCTAGATCCAACTTAAGGTTGCCAGCCATTGCATTTCCTCCATCCTCTCATTGATAAGCCTGGTTTTCTACCACTGTGCCTTATTTTGCCAGCTCAGCAGCCCCACTTTCTCCTGTTCTGAACTAAGCTAACTGGTACTCTGAACAGCTCATTTCTTGGCTACCAAAGGTGTCATGTCTCTTCGATAAATTCAGGAGATTCTGTAGCTTGTCATAACATACAGTGTTGTCTGGAATACATCCATAAAAAAGGACAGGATGGTTAAAACTCTAATGCAGTCTCATCATCCATCCGCAAGGCATAAGTTTGTCCAAGTCAATAACTTAAGGATGTACAACAAAACATTTTAATATGTTCTTACACTGGGTATCTGTGCATAGCTTTGGAGATTTGCTTAATAGCCTTCAAGTGCAGTAGCAATATTATTAAGATTAAATCATGCAGTGAAATGAGTTATGCAATGTGCATAGTTTAGCAGGGCAGGGTGCTAAATGTCTCTTGGTACATTTAAATGCAGAGAGTGGAGAAAAACAACCAAGGTTATTCTTTAGTGCAGGATATATACAGTCCAATGTTATGTTACTCAAAGCATATAAAAGGTCCAGCCTGTCACCTTGTTATGATCATGAAGGATGCACATGTTCATTTTCACTGGTTTGGTTATTGTATGGAGTGGCAGCTGATATATTTATCTCTAGTTATAAGCTGCGTGCTGGACTCAGACGACTACTGGAGGCAATTCATTAGTGGCAAATGGGAATCTATGGTAACAGCAGTTTACTTGGCAGCTTCCCCGGTGTAAGATTGATGTGCCCTGGATTTTAAGAGCTGGGAAATGCAATGGCTGAAAACTGAAGATTTACATGTGCGTACCCTAATTTGTCTGCCATTCCTCATTGTGATTTTAGCTTCTTGTACATTGAAAGCTTCCTTTGAGGATTTTAACATTCAACTGCTACTTTTAGGGTCGCATAGGAAAATACTCTGAAATGATTGTTTTCTTGGCTGTCTGCAGTCAAGGAGAGTCTCTGAGGCAGTGTTTCTCAACCTTGGCCACTGGAAGATGTGTGGACTTCAAGTCCCAGAATTCCCAAGCCCCCAGAGCTGGCTGGGGAATTCTGGGAGGTGAAGTCCACACATCTTACAGTGGCCAAGGTTGAGAAACACTGCTCTGAGGAGTCTCCTCAAATGCCATATTTCTAAGTCAGAATCAGAGTCCAACTTTCACTCCTGTGGAGTGTCTTAAAAAAAAAAAGAATCTGCATAGTCCTAATCTTTGTGGGTATAGACATGTAGTGGCACTTGAATATGATTTCCAAGACCATCATTGCTCCTCTACCAAGTGCTGGTGCCTCATGTCTCTTTGACAACTGGTCGGTCCTCTATCCCAAAAAAAACCCAGAAAAAATATTAGCAGTGTGCAAATCTATAAGTGTGCTTCATGCTTGGCTTTGGCAGCATTTTTACTGCTCAAAAAGCTCACCCTCCCTACTTCTTTGTAACATTCAAGATCTCATCTGTGCAATTTTTATTTCCAAGCAGCTCCCACTGATGTTAATGTGAGTTTCTTGGTGTGGCAGCTGCATTTTTCAGGTTGATTTAGTTTTCATCCATTGTGGAAAAAGATGCAAAAAGGCCTCAAAAGTTCTTTACAATTTGCTAAAGTGAATGAAGAACAAACATGGACCTGCAGGCAGCCTAATGGAGAAGGTGCCAGGTAAGGTGTTCCTGGAAGAAGGATTCATCTTCCTGTTTTTTGGAATCAATGGGATGAGTTTGATTTTTTTGCTAAAGGAGGAGGCAATTGTTCACTTTGGTAGATAATGCCCTGTATACAACTAATGTTTCTGATGTGAAGGGAAATCCAAGAGAAAATAAAATACAGTATAGGAGTTGTTTTCCCACCAATAAATGAAATGTGTGCAAACACTATGAACCAGGAAGGCCTTTTCATTTGGAATTTTGCTTGTACTTTTAATAAGACAACTTTGAGCCTCTGTTTGATATTTGTAAAGTGGGTATAAAATTTCCTACGTTCACACAGTGCCTTGTAATTCTGGATTTGCTAGCTACAATGAATTGAAGAAATAATAGTTGGCCAGCTTTGCACAATATGGTACACTAGAAATATTCAGAGCCCCATAACGATTTAGAATGTTATATGGCTGAGCCAAAAATCCTGGTTTGAAGACCCTAATGTCTGAATTCACAGACTGGGCTGAATCAAACAAACCGTAGCCCCACCTAATGTGGCATATGAAATTAACCCATTTGGGCTTCATTAGGAAACTACAGAGCCCCAGATACTTTGCAGAAAAGGATGGGAGAAGAAACACAACTAGGATTGGTTGGTATCTTAAGCAACCCATACATGGTATAGACGGAGAGCAGCCGTACATAATAGGTCTCTTGTCTCAGTTTGGCTATGCATGGAGGAAAAGAATGTCTTCTTTCTAATCAATCAGCCCCTACCAGCCTGCAGATACCTCTGTCTTCTATTTCTGCCAGGCACTATTCTAAACTCTGGAAAAAAGCATAATGCTGCCTCTGATACTGGCTTTAACTAAATGTTAGGAAGGTTTTCTTGGACTGAAAGCTATCAAGAGGTTTCTTGTGTCTTTGCTAATATCTTCCTAGACTACTTGGCCTCTCATATCTGTTCTTTCTTTATACTTTGCCCTAGAGAACGCACTCCTGACAAAATAGCTTCCAGAAGTTGATGCAAAAAAATAATAAAATTGAAATAAAATTGGGAATTACAAATAATAAAGAATAAATCAAGAGAAGGCCTTGGAGAAGCCTACGGAGGAAAGAACAGTTTGTTTTAACTCTTAATTTTCCCCAATTATGACTTATAGGTTTGAAAGTTCTTTGTCAATCTAATTTGCATGCTTTCTTGATGCTGCATTGTGCACTGCTGTAAACAAGAGTAGGAAATTAAATCTGGGCAGTAGTATAGATTTAGAAATTTCTAGTATTATGGATGGTGCCATGGCTTTGGAGAGGACACTTTAGCTAGAGATACAGGTTGACTGTAGCTTTGAACCAGATTTCTTCAGCTAATTCCTCCAGGAACTGGTGAGTGACAGGTAGAATTTGGTAGTAAGCAAAAGTAAAATTGATTTTAGTAAACAGTATGCTAATATATAGGATTCTGTCTCAAAAGGATCCAGGAGGAAGAGAAACTTGATAGGTGGAAATTCCTCAAAAAAGGAATTTTTTAAAAGCACAATTTCAGTTGCGTGAAAAATAGAAGAATGTGAATGTCCTGAAACGTATTAAAAATTTAAGACATATATGCAGAAAATGGAAAATTATGCAGAAAATATGCAGAAAATCACTGAGAAGGAGAAAACGCTGTAGCCTATTTTTGTAGAGATGGTTATCAGGAAAGTTAATATTGAGAATGAATTGCGGGTTAGTGAGGGATGTTAAAAAGAGTAGAAAGAGTAGAAAATAATAGTATGCCAGAATTTAGTGAATGAGGCAAAGGACAACAAATAAAAAACAGAAGCTGAACTACTCATTTTGTCCTTTGTTTCTATCAGGGAAGGGAATACACATTCCTCTTGCCAGTTGTAAGAGAGCTTGTTGATTCAGTTTAGGGTTGAGAGAATCTTAGAGAATACTTACTGCTGTTATATGAATTAAAGTCTTCATTGGAAGATAGACTGTCTTGTGAGTAGTAAAAGAACTTGAAGACATTGTCTGCTTTTCAAACTCTATTTATTTTTGAAAAATCTTAGAGAACAAGCAATAGATCAGAGGGGTGCAAATATTATATCAAAAGAAGATGGGTCCAGGGAACTAGATACCAATCAACCTTGCAATGATATCTGGGAATATTCCAGGTAGTATGCATTTTAGGATATGAGTGGTATGCTTTTAGATTCACAGTGGCTTGAAACTCATAGTCAAGGCTGCTAATTAAGAGATCCTCATCAAATTTCAGTGAGGTATCAGAGGGAATGCCAGAATTGTTCCTGAGTCTGACATACTTCAAAATTTTCATTAATGCTTTGAATGAAGAAATAGAAGCAATGCTCACCAAATTTGCAATGGCAATATTGGATAGGCTAATTCTAATACTTGAGAACACAGAAATAAAATTCAAGATGATTTGGATTGAAAACAAAAGTAATCTGAAAAGAATTAGAAAAGGGTGTAGCAGTGAGAATGATCAAAAAACAAATCCTGTAAGGAAATGCTGAATGAAGCAGATTGATTAGTTTTGAGAGCTTTAACAGTATTTTCCAGTGCTTAAGAGT
Source organism: Grayia smithii (assembly GCA_032468115.1). Taxonomy (NCBI): domain Eukaryota; kingdom Metazoa; phylum Chordata; class Lepidosauria; order Squamata; family Grayiidae; genus Grayia; species Grayia smithii. The sequence goes on from JANHFM010008102.1 coordinate 85,840, forward strand.
GTAATAGAAGAGATATCACAGGAACAGAAGAGTTCCCTATCTTCCTAGAATACAAGCCATAGAATAAGTTACTTAGCTTCTAACTTAATTTACATGAAGATAGGTTCCGGATGAAAAACTTCCTAATGATAAGAGGAATCCAATATTGAAATCAGTAATTTCCTAGATGTTTTCAAGTGAAGGCTGCATAACTCAGGACTGTTTACATTTGTAATTCTGCACCGGGAGTTGTAATTGACGCCTCTGTAATTCTGAGAGATGCATTCAGTTTCAGTTTCCTTAATTCTTAGATGCAATGTGGGATTTCTACAATACTGGGTATTGTCTTTTGTTTTGTGGTGTCTTTAACTGGGATAGGAGATATTTTGTATTTCCAATGTTGTTCACCTTAACATAGTTCTTCTAGTGATTGGCCCCAAGTATCAGAATGCCCTATCCAGAAACTTTGTTCTTTTGAACTTTCAAATTGTAGATAATTTTATATTTATATAATTGATATGCTATAGCATAAATAAAGTATTTATCTACATAATAAAGTTATATTCATAGTAAATACACATTTTATATTTTTATAATTCTTTTATAAGGAGTTGTTTTATGTGGCTAAGCCATTGATTTAAAAACAGGGGTCTCAAACTCAAAGCCCAGGGGCCGGATTCGGCCCATAGGCTGGTTAGATCTGATCCGTGGGGCCGCTCTGGAAACAGTGAAAGACTGGCTTGTGGTGCCCTGGCACTGGATTCACTGGCAGTGGACTGCAGGAGGCTGTTGCAGCCGAAAACGGAGCCCAGGAGCCCGTTTTCACTGGCAGAAGTACTCGAGCGACATCGAGTTGGCCACGCTCACCTGGCCCCCCCAGTTCAAACATAACCCTGATGTGGCCCTCAGTGAAATTGAGTTTGACATCCCTGATTTAAAAATGTAATGGCTTTTAAAAAGTCAGTTTATAAAGACTTATAACAAAATGAAATATAGGCGGCAAACCTGTACTTCCTTATTTTGAAGTAGGTCCCATGGAAATAAATGGGGTTAACTTTTCATTATAGTTATCCTATTGATTTTTTTTAAAAAACCCTCTTCTTGCATAAGAGCATATGGTATTAGCATTTTGTGTTCTTCACGTAATTCCAGTCATTTTTGTATTTAAAATTTTACCCTCTCTGACTATGTGGACCATTTCTGGTATGACTGGAAGAGAGTTAGTGGGGATAAGGAAGCCAAATTGTAGAAGGAGAAAAGGATAGCTTTAAGATCTTTTTGGTAATAATTCTACCCACCCACCCCGCCCCAAATCTTGTACTTGCT
>JANHFM010008102.1:120005-144453 GCA_032468115.1 Grayia smithii
AAAACAAGGCTCCCAGGGCTACATTCGAAGTATAAGACGCACCCTGATTTTCACCCTCTTTTTGGGGGTAAAAAGGTACGTCTTATACTCCGAAAAATACGGTAGCTTTTAAGGCATCACAAAGGTTTTTTTGCAGTGCTGTGGCGGACAAACATGACTCATCCTTCTGGAATGGAGAACAATGTATGTGATTTTTATTATGAGATCTGTTAAAAAAGTTAATTTTGAATGCCTAGTTTTCATATTTAAGCTCATAAAAGAAACATTGAGAAATATGGCAAGAAGCATATTTTTATCTATATTTTTGAACTTCTGAGACTGTGTGGGATTCAAGTACTGATGGTAACTGGGATTGTTGCAACTGCCATCATAAATTGGCATGGTTGTATGATATTATGCTTTACAATGGTGATGCTAAGCGACAGAATTTCTAGTTCCAACTAAGCAAGGTCATGTGTTGGAGATAAACTTTTTGTTGAGTAAAAGGAGACATTTCTTGAAAATTGTTTCTGTATCTTTATTTTTTAGGAAGATGTCATTAATACTCAGTGTGGTTATGATGCCCGACAAAAACCAGTAAGTTTTCAAAATTTCTTTTTGGAGAGGAAATGGGAAAGACATGCTAGAAAGATGTTCAATGCTTTTTATTATTGTTCTTGCAGGAAGTTGATCAACAGATTGTTATTTACACAAAAGGTTGCGTCCCACAGTTTGAAAAATGGCTGCAGGATAACTTAACCATAGTGGCCGGCATATTCATTGGAATTGCATTATTACAGGTGACCTGTTCTTTTGAAAAACTGCAGAGTATAATCCATCCTCAAGAAAGACCCTATAGAGTGAAATAAAAATTGAATCTCTGTGTGTTTGATTTAATTGATTTAATTTTTTTGTAATTTATTTAATTTTTGAAAAAAAGAAAGTGCATTTGGATCTCAGTGATTTCAGACTTGTAGTGAACTTGGATAATGCAGAATAAATTATAAATATTTTGCTGCAAATTATGATGGAACTGATGCTGCTTGCTTTTTGATCACTCAAACATAGTGGGGCTGTTTCTCTAATAGACTTCCAAAGTAAGCTGAAAGATCAATTAGGTGTCCTTTGAATTTAAGTAAGTAGTCTCAACTTGGTATCCTATTCTTATTCATAGCAGTAGGAAAATCTTTTGCTTTGGAATGTTGTTTAAACCCTGTGTTGTTGAAATTTAATCCCTTTTCTTAAAACTTAACTATAAAACTTAATTATAAAAACTTAAAAATATCACGTACACCTGCATTTTCAGAGCTGCTGTTCCCAGGACAATTCCGATATACTATACGTTCCTCTCACATATTAAAGACTGTTTTCTCCTCCCTCCAGTTATTACATGCTGGAATACTTAATATTTCACAGTAAGTGTGATTGTATTTGCATAGTACACTCAACTGCAAACTGCCCAGCCATACAATATTTGAAGCCAGCGTGTTGTGTACACCCAGCCACTACTGTTAATTTGTGGCCAAGGATGCCATGTGTCCCAGAAAACCTGAATGAAACATGCTTAACAAGGGAAAACCATTTAAACTTTAATGTGTAAATGGTAGTCATTGTGTTAAATTTTGGGGGGACAGTCTGGCTAACTCAAATTTCTGCATTTGAAAGTCAGTTCCAGCTTAACGTGTGCATTTCTTTTCTTCCAGATATTTGGCATATGCTTGGCTCAAAACTTGGTTAGTGATATTGAAGCTGTCCGAGCCAGCTGGTAAAACTCTTTAACGTAAGCTACGCAAGACCTTGTGGGTAACCACAGTTTTCAGAAGGCTCCATGTGGTCCACATGCACTCAAACCTGTGTGAAAATGGGGAACAGAGAAGTTTTAAGTTCTCAACTGATTAGAACAGCATCACACCTTTGTTTATTCCAGAACGAGCAGCTCCAGCCACCTAGTTGTGATGAATGATATTAAAACCGCCAGTCTAAAATGTACTGAGCCATGAATCTCTACTGTATCCTTGACTGAGTAAACTGGAGGATATTTCTTCCGTTTCTTGTGTGTGTGTGTGTGGCAAGTGGTCTATGTCAATGGAACCTCAGTAGATGCATCCTTTTGTTTTATGTGTTGCAACAGACCCTCAATGAGGCAATTTCCTTTTGCCATTACAGAAGTGACCAAGAGACCTAATGTTTCTTTGGAAAGAAATCCCACGAAGAGGCAACTACTTATCTACTTCTCATATGCTTTGTTTTCTGGCAAAAAATCATCACTCTTCCACAGGAAATTCCGTCTCTGTTCTATTACGTCCTCTATCAAATAACAACAGCTTTAATAATTTTCCAGCCTCTTGCAATCTTTATTTCATTGGACTGTGGAATCAGCAGACTTCAGGAAAGACCTAAAAAAGAGATAATTATCCATCTGTACTAGTTGCTAGCACTATGTAAATGAAGAGATGAAGGTATTGATGCTGGGTGGTTTGATGATGAGATTGACAAATGCAATGAACTTAGAAGCAGAAACAAGCACAGTGTATTCAGTTTCATGGATAAAAAGAATTGTAAAGAAACAAATCTGTTTGGAATAGTTTTTGATATCTTTACTTCATGTAGTAGGGCAAATGCTTTTTGTCACATTATAACTCTTCCTAAGTATATCTTCTTATGCCCTCTTCAGAGTTGGTATAAAATTTTTAAAATTGCTACTCCTTTTTGATTTGCTCGATTTGAGTGGGCTTCCAGTTCAAACAAACATGAATGAAATGCTGACTCATTTGCATTCTTTGGTTTGTTTTTTGTGCTGGCTTCATTACCACTTAGTTGCCATTGCATTTCCTTTTCGGTCTAGTTAAAGTAGAATCCTTTATGAAATATGTATCTCTCCCTCATTTTTCAAGCAGAAGGAACATTTGAACAGCAATAGTGTGTGTGCTTGTGTATTTCAATGAGACCATTGAGTCAGTTTCAGGAAATGTATGAGTGTCTTAAGTTTTTTATCAGGGGTGTTCAATCTTGGCAACTTCACGAGTTGTAGACTTCAACTCCCAGAATTCCCAGCCAGTTCTGACTGGGGAATTCTGGGAGTTGAAGTCCACAAGTTTTGAAATTGCCAAGGTTGGACACTTCTGTTTTAGGTGTTTATGTATATTTAAGTACAGTGGGAAAGAAAATTCTGCTGCTTCTGTGAAAAACAAACTGAATTTGGCTGTCAAGGATATGAATTTGGCTGTGGAGAGATGACAATCCTTTCAAATTTGGCAGTGACTGAAAATTATTGCTAAATGAAGTAGAACATGGAAACGATAAATATTTGGGTTCTACTGGTGTGTAGTAGCTATTTAGAAACATTAACTTCCCCAACCTGGTGTCACCAGAAGTGTTAGGGATACAACTCCAAGAATTCATAGCTAGCATTGATAGACACCAGGTGGAGGAATGTTGCCCTAATTTGAGAAGGAAAACAAGTAAATGCATGAATGTCTTGTTCAACAGTTTTGTACACGGGCTAAACATTCTAACTGCATCTGGTATGACTTCACACAACCTTTTGTCTAGGTAACTGAGTTTTGATCAGGCTTCCAGAATGGGTAACTGAGGTTCATTTACATATGCAGAGCTCTGCAAGTTATATTTGTGTCAGTCTTCAGTGAATAGATTCTCTTAGTTTTTAGTTGGTGAATTGCTTAAGTGAAGGAAATAAACAATGCAGAATAAAACATACAGTGGATAAAAATTGAATGAATTCTTATGAATCTCTAGTACTTGAATAGCTTAGTTGTAGTACATTCCAGAAACCAAACATGAAAGAAGCTGATGTAAGATGTACTGAATAAACATTCCTTCTTTTTGCTGCTGTTGTACATTTCTGAAAAATTTCCATGTTTCTGCTTAGGTATAATAATGCTATAGAAGTTTAACTTGTTTTCCATTTTTCTTTTCCTATTATTTTTTTTTCTTCCATTACCAAGCTGTTTTATAACTGATAGATGGGTAGACCATCATATTATAGTGATAAGGTTTCTTATTAATGAAACAAAGCTATGTGGTTAGGCATATCATTCTATTTTTTGGTAAAATATGTTGAAATATCTTACTGACTGTACAGTATTAAGAGGTTGTCTACTTGATCCCAGTGGTGAATAAGCTTAATAACATTTTTATATAGAGAGAAAAATGGCAATCATTTTGTTTGCATACAAAGCATGTTTATTTCTTGGAGTCCTGCAGGAAATCAGGATCTCTTATTTTTTTAAACTAGTTCCCTCCTTACTTTGTCTTGGTCGTGACCCTGGGTGCAAATAGATAATGTAATTTTAATTATCGGGTATGTATTTGCCTTCTATTTGCCTATGCATGATTAAAATTCACATATTTCTTCCAGAATCCCACATTTGCTTTTAAAACAAGGGTGAGCTTGAGACAGTTTTCAAATAACTTTCTCATAGCAAATGCTCATTCCAAAAGGTAACGGAAAGCATTTTGAATGTGAAATGTTTAGAGATAGAAACAGATTATTATGATCTTACCAAAAAGGCTCAGAGCTGGAAATGACCCCGTTTCAAGCATGAAACATCCTGACTAAGCAAATTTTTTTAGCTTAAAATATTTTGAATTAGAAATGTTTTACACCCCCCCACAGTTAAACATTAATCTTAGAGGTGCTCCATCTGGCAAATAGAATTTAATTAATAATAGGCCCTAACTAATGTAAAGCTATAGTCTTTGTTTCATGGAAATTTTACAACTGTAAGGTGAAGTTTTTTGAAGTAATAAAATAGGTGCCAATTATATGTCTATAGAGTGTGTTGAAATACTGTAGGTAGTCCTCAAAATATGACAGTAATGTAGCCTGCCCATTACAGTTGCATGTCTTGGCAGTCGTTAGGTGAAACGTCTCATCTAATGACCCCCCCTCCCATCCCTGCTCTCTCCAATGAATTATTAAATGAATGTGTGGGTCTTTAAGTGGAGTAGGGTGCCTCCTGGATGGGGGGAAGCCTTTGGAGGCCTAGCAGAGGCCCAGGCTCACCTGCTGTGGCCCTCCCAAGGCCTCCCTCACCCCTAAGATGCCCCATGCTCCACTTCCCATGCCTTGGGTCCCAACAGGCCTTTTCTCATTTCCACTGAGTCCTCCCAGGCCATAGGCCTGTTTCCCCGCCCCTACCCCCCCCCCCCCAAAAACCAAAACCAAAAACCACAACCCCAGGCCAAATACATTTCTCCTCACTTACTACCTTCTTTTGCACGGCCATGTGACACGGTTGTGAAAGCTCCTACCTCCAAAGTGGCAGCCACACTTGGGTCGCCCCTGCAGGGTCCTGGGACACACTGCTTCTTTTTTCCTGCCTTAACAAGGCCTCCACCGTGCCGCAGAAGCTTTCTATAACATTCAGAAGCTTCTGCGATGCAAACCTCTCGTAAGGCAGCAAAATGAAGCGATTTATCTGGCAGCTGCCATTTTGTCTCTGCCCACAAATGGGCAAAGACAAAATGGCAGCCATATTTGGGGCACCACTGCGTGGCCGAAAGACAAACTGCTTTGTTCTGCTGCCTTAAGAGGATCTGCAGAACGCTATGGAAGCTTTTGAAAGTGCTCGGAAACTTAGCACTGGCTAAGGCAGCAAAATGAAATAGTTTGTCTGGCGGCTGCTGCCATTTTGACCCCTGGCCACAATTTGGATTGCTGCGTTGTGTCTTCCTTTCACAACGTGAGCCCTGGAGACCTTCAGAAGATACAGTAAGTGTAGGGCATGTAAGCCCAAGCACTGTGGGGTGGGATGGAAGGAGAGAGAGATGGGTGCTGTGGTGGGTCATTCAATGTGAATTATTGCAGGGCTGCTACTACTACTATTAAATTTGGGTTGGGATCACCAAAGCACAGGAATTGTGCTGCAGTCCTCATAATTTGACATGGGGTCATGTGTAGCCTTTTGGAAGGGGTGGGGCTGTGGTAACTCTGAACATTTATTAAATGAATGTTCTTTTAATTGGGCTCAGCAATTGGATCTTTACTGAATTTTATTTATGCCTTTTAGGTTTTGTATAGTTTAATTTTTTTTTAAGATTTTAAGGCACCCAAAGCTAAGATGGGCAGCCAATAAAATTTACAAACAGACAAATAAATAGCCTGTCGTACCTTGAAGACTACCTGTATTTTGTAGCTTTCTTTGCAAATTCATATTAAATGTCTTAAGGAAAAGGCAGCACATACAATAAGCATGTTTGCCAGAGACAATTTGCTGACCAAGTCCCCACAATAAAACGTGACATATCAACTCAAATAAGCTGATCTCAAAAAGGACACACTATAAAATAGTGACTGATGGAGAAATCAACAAACTGGAATAAGGGCAACAGTCATTGCTATTAAACAAGAGGTATCCAACCTTGGTAATTTTAAGACTTGTGGACTTCAATTCCCAGAATTTCCCAGCCAGCATGTCCACAGATCTTGCCAAGGTTGGATACCCCTGCACTAAACAGATGTACACTATTGATATTTTCAGGTGCCTCTTTTTCCTCTTTGAAAGGATGCCTTTTTTTTTTAAAGAGCAAGAAATTCATATCAAATGATAGTAGAGCTTTCAGTTGCTTATTAGAGTGGGGAGAAGAAATTTAGAGGAGTTTCCAGCAACCAGAACCATGCAAGTATTTGGGAACAAAAAACACTTGAAGGCAGCAACTCTCCAGTGAACTTTGCAAGTTTTGGTATGTGTCAGTTTGGATGTAAAAGCTTAATGTTGAATGTTAATGCTCAAATGTTAAGAAGTTTGTAGCTGTTGTTCATGTCTTTTTCTTTCCACATTTTTAGAATAATTGTACTAAATAGTACTGTAGTTATTGACAAGAAGAGTCAAAAGAACCCCTTCAAATGATACCAGTACACATGTCAAGCAAGTTTGTGCTTCATGCCTGCCTAACAAATTGCACGTTATAGATTATGTTTTAAAGAATTTGTGTATCAATGTGTTTGCTTGCTGCTAGATCTCCCTACATATCACATCATGAAATTTGTATAGTAATGGCTTAGTCCTATGTTACAAAAACAACTTTGGGGAGTGGCTTTGCTAGAAAATTCTGTAAATCTTTTTTTTCTGAAAGGTTATTGACTATTTTGGTTTTTATTATTGGTCTAAGCTTTTGCTAAAGAAATGGCCCTGTCTAGAAACTGTCTTGTGTTGCCAAATCCACCTTGGTTGAAATGTTCTAACTCCTGTTTTATGTCTTCTAGTCTGAATCTCTGGAAATCCATTTGCTTTGTTTGTTATCATCTCCGAGCAGTTTCCTGTTTCTATTAGATAGTTGTTATATAGTGGGTGTGTGCATCTCAGAAATGTAAATAATAGCATGTCTGTGGAATCATTCCTGCATAGGTTTACACATATTAATATGTATTTATTTTGAGAAAATGGAAAAATCCCATCCATTTAAAAAAAAAAAAGTTTTGCATATCTATTGGTTGAAACCTAAACTGCTTTAATAGCCTGCCATCTAGTGTTTGCTGGGCACTTCTGCAATTTAATAAATTAAGAATTGTTTAATTGTTGTTACTTTAATTCAGCAGCTTTGAATATTTAATGTTACTATTTTTTTTTGCAATGAATATAACTGTAAACTGGTACAAATGCAGTGGTTTCTGTTCTTAATCAGTAACAAAAGCAAAAAAATCTTCACTGGTCACCATTATCAAAAAAGGACATGTGAATGGCAATTTACCAGAGTTGTGTTTTTACCCTTTCTGCCCCTTCAATAATCTTGTTCAGCAGGGAGAGATTCAGTTTTCAAACAGTGAAGGCCTAAACATTTTTATCTGCTCAGCCATGGGCTCATTGTGGGCCACGTGAGATTTTGCTGGAGTTGCTGTATTGTGTGCCTTTTATCTTTCCCATTGATGATACTTAGTTCTGTAAGCCCCCCCCAAATTTTGCTCCCGAGTTTTTCAAGTCTTATGTTGTGGATGCAGATTTCTCTTGATATGCTATTTAAGTTTCTTCAGTGGTTCAGTGTCAACTATTGATGTTTGTAGACAAATTATAGTTCTTAGTCTTTTATGGTAAAGTGTCAGTAGAGTACATTTTTAGTGTTTTCACACTCCTGCCTTATTTTGGAACATAAATCTTCTGTGTGCATTTTATGACTGAGAAAGTCACAAGGAAGGCAACTTGTTTGATTTATGGAGACAGGTAAAAAATATCACACCATCTTTTCGAAGGGCAGATGTATTTTAAGGCAGACTTACCTTTATTCTACAATCCTGCCCATACTTTTCTTCTGCATCCCACTTCTTTTTTTAAATACCAATGAATTTTTAATGGACTTACTCCATTTTCATTTGGAAGACTAATTCCTGAATTTGACACAATCTAAAGGAAGAATGAGGTGTTATGCCTGAAAAAAGATTGGGAAACAGCCTATTTTACATGTTTATTCCCAATCAGGTTGTATTAGATGATATATGAACATCTATGGCTGGACTGTAGGCTTGAGGTTCTGTCTTCTGAACATTACAGCAAAATTGTAGGTTCTCTACAGAAATTTAATCCAGATTGAAGATGCTGTTCTTATTCCTGTGCTCTTTTTTCAATACTGTAAGGTTACATCATGGATGAAAACGTGGATTTTTCAGTATGTATATGCTAGTGTTACCCTTTATATAACTGTGCTTTCTTGTTTTATGCCTCTCTGTTAATTGCATATAACACAGAAAGAGAACACACATCCTTAAATATTGTACAGGATATCCCAGACTCACCTTGTTGGAATGGAAATGTTAATAACTTATTTGTGCAGTGATAGAGCAATGCAGAAAGGCCTGCCTAGGGAACATAATTTAAAATCTCAGGATCGGTCTTATGAAATCAATTTAGATAAAAATATAAAACAGCCCTCCCCAGCAAGTTGCCTTGGTCTTTAAACTCCCAGAATTCCTTTCCAACATTCTCAGAGGTACCCTGATAGAAATTTCATTCAGCATGTAACTGACCATAAAAATTAGAACTGCAGTGTTAGCAGAAGTCTACCTGGAACAAGTATTTCTGTTTATTTTCATAAAATTGGGGAGGGGGCTTTCTAACAGGTTTAGATATGCTGTATTAACTGCCAACCTTTTCTTCTAAACCATTGCATGTCATAATGAAGGCAATGACTGTAGTTACCATTGTGGTTCCCCCTACCCTTTTTACTGTATTTGAATGTACTTTACCTGTGTGGAAAGTCTTGTACATTGCTGAATTGATTGTAAATGCCAATTACACTTACTGATAATGGAAAGTATTGTTACAAGGAAAGTGCATGCCTGTACAGCTTGACTGAGATTTTGTCATCTCACTCCCACATGCTCCTATTTGATCTGAAAGTGGATATATTTTACCTAATTTATCATTTCTTTCACACTAGAATGTGGTATACGGTAGCCATGCAGCTTTCAGTGAACAAAACCTGAAATTTTACATGAAATTAACACAACTATTTTGTGTTAGTTTTTAAGGTATTGAAAATGAAATACATCATGCTCTTTGTCTTTTTTTTTAATAGAAGCAAATTTTCAGAATGTTTTAATACATTTATGAACATAGTTTTACTAGTTGTGCAGTATTCTGTATTTTACTTGAAATAAATCATTTTATATGCAATTTGTTAGTATGATTAGTTTTACAAATAAAATGGAGTGACACTTTGGCTCTGTTCCTTGTTCTCATATATAAAAGTTCAACTTAAACATTTCACTGGGTATGTGGGAAAATAAACAGATGCTATGATGGAATGGGATAAAATACTGCATTTGTGATTAATGAATCTCTGATGAGCTCGTTTGTGTCACAAAAGCTCCTTGTAAAGAAAAAGTCACATAATTTAGATCCAAGAATCTTTGCTTTCATTTGCAATAAATAGAAATATATTCCATTAGATCTTTGGCTCAGAACTCCCAGAAATCTTGGTTGGTTCCTTTGTTGGTTGAGACTTACGGGAATTGAAGTTCAAAACATTTGGCTGATGACAGATCACCTGCTTGTTGAGGTATTAAATGTATAAATAGGCTATATATATATATATATATATATATTATAGTAAAACCTAAATAGTTGAGGTTTTATAGGGAGGTCCCTATATTGACCTCCCTAAGTTGACCTAATTTTCATAGACCAGACATACACTATATGTACACAATAGAAAGCCAACCTCTCTATATTGATCACCTCTGTAAGTTGTATTTTGGCCACCTGGACCTTGACACATGGTATTAATGTACTCTGTAACTTGACCAATTGAGTCCACTCTTCACCAAGAGCAAGAAAACTGACATACAGAATTGGTAGCAATGAATTTCTTTCAAGAAGAACATCAAAGAATACAATATTTTTGACTGATTCGGCAATAAAGATGACATCTTTAACGCTGATGGGTATGGACTCTTTCAAAGCGATGCCTGACAGGAGTCTTGTTATGAGGGATGACAAATGTAAGAATGGAAAGCTTTCTATAGAATGTTTCATAGTTCTGTGTGCTAGCTTAACTGGAGAGAAGCTAAAAGCTTTGCTGATTGGTGCATCGGCAAAGCCACACTCATTCAAGAACCTGCAGTCCAAAGACCTTTCCATTACCTGGAAATCTAACAAATCTGCATGGATGACTGGTGCCCTATTTGAGGAGTGGACAAGAGGTATTGACTGAGAAATGAAGAAATGGTCCATTCTCCTTGTAGTCCTAGCCATGCTCGGGCGAATCATCTTACAAATGTGAAGCTAAATTTTTTGCCTTCAAACACTCTTATCAAAAATTCAACCTCTCGACCAAGGCATAATAACATTCAAAATGCAGTGCCGAGCCCAGCTTCTGCAGTGAGTCACTGCTAAAATGCAAACCTATGGTCCATCTGCAGAAGCAAAACCTAACCCTAACCCTGGCCTGACCCTAACCCGACCCAGGAACAATTTTCCAATCAATATTGACTGAGGTACAACCCAGCGGAAAAGTGCTGGAAGCAACTGATGAAGCAGAAGAATTAAGTGAGGAGGACACAGAAATTGCAGATGTTCCAAAAGAAGAGGATGTCAGTCATTTGATAATGCAGTTAGTCATTTGCTGCGGAAAAATGCCCAGGTACGCTGAGTGGTATAGCCACTGAGAGTGCTTTCTCCGCTTACCTTCAAAACAAGAATAAGAAATAGTCTAAAACAGTCTTTTTCAGAAAGATTAAACCATGAGAAAACAATACAAATGTATTGATTTTGTATGATGCAGTATTGTATGAATGATTTTCCTGTGTTTTCACTGTGTTTCTATATGTCATTCTCTAATAAAAGCTGACAAAATGATACATGTGTACATATTAGTAGAGTTTGTATGTTGACCACTTTCTTTCAGTCCCTTGGGTAGTCAACTTTCACAGATTTTACTGTATATGTCTATTGAAAACTTGTAAACCAGATAAATTGAAGAATTGAGTAATCCTTGGTGCAGAATTAAGGCAGCTTAGGAAAATTCCTCATTCTTCCATAAATCCCTAACATTTTAAAAGCATTTCAGAAAAGAACACCTGGTCAGGTTTCAAATTTTGAAATTGTGAATGTATATTCTTATAGTTTCTCTGTCAGATCAAAGAGATTGAGGAGAAGAAAGTTAGTGGAAGTAGCCCCACCATTTTATATATGATTAAAAAAAGCTCTTACATAGGTTAAAAAAAGCAAGTATAGTTAGATATAACCTACTGACTTGGCATGCCTCCTTTTTGCAGGATCTAGGATAAATATATTTAAATTAAAGGCTCTGCCTCTTAATCTCGGTTTTAGTTTAATTCAGCATGTTCCTACTAACAAATACTCTTAACAGCTACACATATTACTGACTCAATCCCTGCTCCCTTTTGTAGCTGACTTTCTAACCAAAGTGTCAGGATGATTATATAATTTGAGGCTTGCATAATCTTGCATGTGAAACCAATCTTGCATAATTTAAGAGCACACTGATCAAAATGCTTTGATTAGAAAACATTACTAACTTCTCACCAAATGAAAGCAAGGATGGGGACAGCAGGTCTAGAATTTTTGTGACTTAAAGCTTCATTTAAAGTTACTTTAACCCCAGCCTAAAGTTGCTGCAGCACTCAAACCTATTGCTTAAGTTAGTCCAAAGTGAATTAAAGCAATGGGCAACTGGGAGACTTCAGCCTCATTTCAAAAGCGTGCAAACAATCCCCAGTGCTCTGCATTTATGAGAACAAGAGCAAAATGGGCAGGGTGTGGGAAGAAGAGAAAATGGAGGTTTTAGAAAGAGAATGGTGTATGTTCTCTATTTGTTCAGATTCTGGTGCTGTTAGCATTGGACCAAAAAAGAGAAGTAGGCAAAAGTACTTATGATTTAGGATGCATGTGTTCTACTGGTATAGCTTATCACAACATATAGCTAGTTTTTGAAGGCTCCACGAAAATAAACCAGGATACAGACCACAGGGAAATGTGTGAGAGCACTGAATTTTATTGGTTTTATCTCTAGGTACCACAGGATTGACAGTAGGCAAGACCAGTGAATGAGCAGCAAGATTGCTTTTCCTCTTCCCTCTTTCATATCTAAAGCAGCAAAAAGAGAGGTATGCCCCCAAACCTCATCTCAACAGTCTTGCTGCCTCTTCTGAGGAAAACAGGGAGTCTGATGGGAAGGTGTCATCACGGTTGTACCACTTTTACATTATTATAGGACTACAACATGCACATTCTAGTATGTGGCCCAAGCAACAAGAATACAAGGAGAACGACAACAAGGCTGCAGATTGCATGTATGCGTCTGCTGTATGGATAAGAAAGACAGGATCCTATGACAACTGGCTATGAGTGTTTTAGAAACCTTATTTAGAGAGAGGTACCTACAACAGTGCAGTGTGGGGATGCTACATGCATGCATTAGTGACAGTGGAAAAAAACATGGCTGGAGTAACAGCAGCAGGACAGGACAAGAGGTGAGGTCAGTGACATGATGCTAATGTGGATCCGGTGCCCCCTTCCTCAGCTTTCCACAGCGAGTCTCTGCTCTGTGAGGGAAGCCTGCTGGGCCACCGTTTTGTTCTCGTGGCTGCGGAGTTTTGATACGACTTCTAGGAAAGTCAGGCTTTGCACTTCCTTGTGAAGAGGTTCTGTCAAACAAGAGGTAAGACAGTTACTTCCCTGCTGGGCCTTTCTGGGAACAGCTGCTCTTTTGTCTGCATTTTCTACGAAGTTGAAATGAATGCACACATTATCAAGGCTGGTAGGAAAAACGGGAGGAAGCAAAAAAGTGGCGTCTTTCAAGCAGCTCAGTGCAAATTGCTCTTTCCAATTCCTTAAATTGTATAAAGACGGGGGAGTAAACATTCGGCCTGTATAAAGTACAAAGGAACAATCTGAAAAGAAAAAAAGCACTTCCATTCCAGAAGCCTACTAAGAAATGTACACAAGCTTATGTTGTAGAAGCTATTGTTGGAAGAGAGAAAAACCAAAACCAAAAATTTAAAATCTTTCTTTGGCCTGAATCAAAGTCTACCAAAGCAGGTATCTTCTTGATGTGTGGGCTTCAGTTTTCCCAATCAGTCTTGCCTTTACCAGATACAGCAGGTGTTTGGAGCTGCTGTCTTGAGGAAAAATGTAGCTCATGTTGTGCTAAGCTCAGCTTCATTTAGCCATAGAGACCAATTTCTATTTGAAGGCTATATTTGTATGACAGACTAGGATAAAAGCTCAGCTGATGACATATTTTCCTCATCAGGCATCTTAATGATTCGGAACTTACTGAAGTTAAAATAGCCCATCATATGGAATTTCCAGAAATTGGGACTAAGCTTAATTTTAACAAATGGTGTATTCTGGAAACTGATAATGCATCAGATTGTATCTGATCCGATCACACAGTAAGTTGAAAGTTTGATTAAAGAACTGCAATCGGCAAAAATGGAATAGTGCACAAGCCCTTTACATTGTGTACATAGCATGTTGTGCAAATGCAGTTTTTAATTAGGTGCAGTTGAAAATTCAAAATTGCAAGCAGGCCAACTTGCTTTGCCACATTACTGCTTATTTTGCTGAAGAACATATTCTTGGAGTGGGGAGGGAAGGGGAGGGCTCTGGCATCCATCCTGTAGTCTGTATCTAAAATGAAAAAGCATGCTGATGATAGCTGTAAATTTTGACCATCATTGCCAAAGAAGGGTTGCCTCTGCTTTCACAATACTCAAGAAAACAATAAATGTATCCTGAATGATTCTTGAGGAAAAGCTAAGTGGGATATACCAGGTGAGGTGAGGTGAAACAAAACAATTCTGGAAGAACACAATGGCAAACTTATTATTGCCAAGAAAAGTAAATGGATACGTCCATGAAATCACTAAGGGTCAGGTTTCATTGGAAGGACTCAACTACAGGAGCCTGTGCAAATAATGAACAGAGTATGGGCATTTTTCCTCTTTGAAAACGTGTCCCCCACCCCGTGGCCTGTTGAAGACCTCCAAAAGGAGAAAGCAGGTTTAGCTATTTGAACTTACTTTTTGTTTGTCCTCTGCAGGCAGAGGAGCCAAAAGTTGGAAGATATGAACCAGGGGTGGGTTTCACTTACCTTTGCTACCGGTTCGCTCACACATGTACCACTTCTGCGCATGCGCAGAGCATATTTGATGACATCCAGGTGTGTGGGTGGAGCCTGCTGCTGCCGCTGCTACTGGTTGGCCCGAACCGGTAGCAACCCACCACTGATATGAGTCATGCTTTCTCGTTGGATTATAGTAACTCAATTTCCTGGCACTTTTTGGGGAAGCAACTAGGCTGTCTGGATTAATGCTCAAAACCAGGACAATCCCAGTCAAACCAAGGCCTAAGATAAGTGTGCTCTTGTGTACTTTAGGATTTACATATACCGGTACTCATAGAAGTGCCAACCACAAAGCAGTGCCTGACCAACCCTGGCTGATCTGGAAAAGTCAAAGTTAGATCAGGGCTGTCAAACTTGCAGCCCACAGACCGGATGCGTCACATGCTGGCCATGGCCACTCGCCCGATTTAGCAAAGGGGGAAAAAGTCATGATACATCATGTGATGCTGCAAGTTTGACACACCTGCCTTAGATGGAAAGCCATCAGAAAATCCCAGGTCTGTAAATTTAGACTGTCCAAATTATTGCCAGGAAGACAATATAGCTATAGGTGGAATTTCACTTTGATCAGAATGCATGTAATATTGGACTGGATTAAACCTTTCTGTAATTCTTGCTTCCCCTGCCCTCCTTTTGGTCTTGATTTCCTGCTAATCTTCATATTCACCTTTTTTCAATCAGTTTCCATATACTAATTCTTTCCTGTGTCATCATGGAAGGAAGAAACCAGGTTAGGATTAGGAGGGAGCTTTTAAAATTTCAGTGGTTGCTCTGTTTCAATCCTATGTTGTTTCTTCATAAGGACATTACACTGGATCAAGGTGTTACATGAAATTGCACACAGGATGGCAGTCTTCTATAATACATGGGCAATCTATCACTTTGAATTCTTTGCTATCATGGACATAGCATCAGATAAGTAGGTTTAGAAAGACAATTGTCAATAATCCTGTGCTGAAATCTTCCTTTTATTCCCAGGGAGTCTTGAGCGTTTCTTTCAATTTCTCTTGAAATTTATGTTGGTGCTTGGTGAAGTAGCACATCTCTAACTTTTGGGACTGCCTACATTTACCAGTAAGCTGCCTAATGGGAAAATGTAGGAAGCCACTGAAGCTACAGACTACTAGGAAGTTCATGGTAAAATGGAACACAAGAAATTAGCATTTTCCTTAGCCAACTTTCAATAAATGCTTAGAACTTCCTTGTCTCCTTTGCAACAAATTTCAAAAAGAAATACATATGAAGTGATACCCTGTTTCCCCTCAAATAAGATATCCCCTGATAATAAGCCCAATCGGACTTTTGAGCGCATGGCAGTAAGGCCAAGCGTTTATTTCAGGGTTCAAAAAAAAAAAAGACAGGGTCTTATTTTGGGGGCAACATGGTAGGAAAAAAATCCAAATGTTTTTTCATGGTATGAATTCTTATCACATATTTAACAATATTGATAACTCATATTTTAAATAGAGTGTGATTAGTCCACAAAATATTTTGTTTTTGTCTTCTGTTCAAACATAACAAGCTTAATTCTAATTCTAAAGTTTGACTATTTCTTTTCCTTTTTCCACATTGTAATAAGTGGCAATGAGCTTTAGAAAAGTATCCTTTCATGTCAAGAACTGGACCTAAAATGTTTTTTTTTAAACAGTATGTTTTTACTGACCTATGAATCTTTTTCACTATTTTCATGTTTTTATTGATGAATAAATAAATCTATTTAGTAATGAATTCAATGGATGATATCTGGAATTTATATGGATCAGCTGTCATATTCCACTGTGTCTTTGGGTCCCAATCTATACAAATAGTTATCTGGCATTCTAAGCTAGCTGTAAGCCAGATAAATTTAACCATAATTGTTTCAAGGTTTAAACATACAATGGAATACAGTGGTGGAAATTTAAGATGGTAACATGATATTCAATTTCCTGCTACCTTTTTTTTTTTACTGCATGTAGAAAAAACTTACAAGGACAATGCTGGTAAATTCCACCACCCACTTTCCCGAACGTGTTAGGTTTCTAGTCTTCGGTAAGTTCTGCTGGAGACAATTTTTGGCTATACAAATATAGAGACAACTTTACATATGGGGTTTAATTACCACAGAGTTGAATTCCCTATTGTTGCAGCTTCAATTCAAATAAATAACAAAATTTAAGTTGTCACAGGAACCGCCTGTGTCAAAATATATATTTGACCAAAGGTATATTCTGGTTTATGTGTGCAGCTGTATGTACTCATTCTTGCACTTAAGATTTTTCTGATCTGACATGAAACAAAATTTTGGAAAACTCACCTGACCCCATAAGTGCACAGATCAGCACCATGGAATTGTATTTGATTTCTGGTGCGCTTCTCTCATCTGATAAGAGCTGGTGTAGAATCTGCACTAACTGAGCACTTTCAAGATCTTTCTCTGCTGTGGCTGTGAATTCAAACAGAGGAGAACTGTAAATCAGATACTGTAGATGGCTTGCGTTCTGCTATTTAGTGTATGCGTGTGTTGTGAGGGGACATGATATTCTCATTAACAAGTTAAGTAAGGACTGGGTGGTGCATCTTATTATATGGCTTCACAGATGGCGAAGAAAATGTACTCATGGTACTGAAAATTACTTCATCTGTTCTTATTAAACTGGAATAAGATATGTACCACAATTCATTTTTAGTAATGAATTGGAGAAGAGATAAAAGAAACGCTTACTAAATTAAATTTGCAGAAGGTGCAATATTGGATAGGATAGCTAACATTTTAAAACAATGCTTTTCAACTCAGGATACACAGAAATAGGCCAAGTCGCCCAAAAATCTCCTCTGCAAACTGGCAAACAGAAATTGAAGCTGCTGGTTTCCAGTTAACACATGGAAGCAAAAGGAACTGAGCATCTCAATCAAAACATTTCATGGATTCCCAAGATTGGTTGGAAATTAAGATTTGGATTGGAGTCCAAGATTGGTGCAGCCTCTGAAACTTTAGGTTTTAGGAGCTGATTTTATTATATATAGATTATTAGATAGATGGATGGATGGATAAATAGACAGACAGACAGACAGACAATAGATTGGTAGACAGATATAGATAGAATAGATGCCATAGATGGGTAGATGATAGATTAGTTAGATGATACAGAGATGATACAGAGATATAGTATTAGTTATCTTATATTAGAAAACAACACAATCTTAACTTTTTCAGTGTGTGCAACACGTGTACAAAAGGGGCACAGCATACATCATGGCACTCTGCCCATCTTGCAAATCTTGACACACAAACCCAATACTGTTGCTTCAACTCCTGTTACCTGCCTATGCATAACATAAGGTAGTAAAAACTAATTGTTGTATCCCAGTTTCAAATCTTATTATAAATGGTAAACAAAACAATTGTGGAAATACATATTTCTTTTTCTGTAAGTATTTATAACTTGGGTTTTATCTGTTTTCTTCAACAGAGTGACTGTTGAAACAAATTCAAAGTGATCTTGAGAGGCTGGAGATCTGGGTTGACAAAAACAGGATGGGACGGAATAGAGACAAATGCACAGTTCTATGCTTGTAAAAAGGAAATCCAACATACAGGAGTAGAAATTTGCAACACCTGGCTTTGTATAAGGACCTTAGAATTGTAATTTGTTACAATCTGAACATATCTGTAGGTGAAGGAATGGCAGAGCCAGGGGGAGGAGTAAAAAGTGGGATCAATTTAAGAGTCCATATGTAGCCACAAAGTCCGGTCCCTCTTGACTGCAGTTGACCCTTATCTAACTCTAACCAGGTGCTGACCGTTGAGAAGATTCCTCTGCATAGGTTTTTTGCAACAAATTAGTTAAATTGACCCTTCACGCATGGACCTGGTTTTGGGGTCTGATAATAATTTTAGCTGTATGAAGTGGTTGACTAAAAGGCAACTGAAATTTGGGATCACTCAATGTATTACAATAATTTCACTGTATTTTACAGGATTAGACTTTGATTACTCTGTAATGTTCTGAGCGCAGGTTTTTAAGAAATTCAGAGGAACTAAGACAGCTTCAAAGAAGGGCACTGAGGATGAGTGGCAAGAGTGGAAGATAAATCCTAGGAAGGATTTAAAGCTATGTATAGGGTCACGTCTTCCCATCCATTGGCATACATGTGTACACAATTTTCAGTGACATAATATCATGGCTTAGCATGCACAAGGCCTCTATCATTGAAGATGAGATAAATTACGAAACATTAACCGCTGGACTACTTACCTAATTCTAGAGCTGCTATTAATGCCAGAGCAACGAGAGCTTCATTCTGCATTATTACATGTTCACTTGTTGCCATGGTAACTAAGTGTTTAATGCCACCACTCTGAACAATGGTCCTAATTACATCCTTAAAAAAAATAACAGAGAATGTGAAGCAAGATTGCAGTGCATTATAGATAAATACAACAGTTCAATTTGCTAATTTTTCCTTCTATTTTTAAAAAATATGTTAGTGTTGATTATAATAAACTGCCTCTAGACTTTAACAAACAAAGGGCGTGTTACCCTTTGCCACTGAACACTGGAAAAGATACCCACGCCCACAGATGGTCCTTTTAACAGTTTGCTGTATTCTATTCTACCCTGACCATTAGTAGATAGCTGTAACTACATCTTATGGAATCAGCTTCCTTATTTGTTAGATTAATTGTAACAAACGCCATCTCACTATTCTGGGAAATGAAAAATTCAGTGCACACAACCAGCAACTATACCTCTATACAGGGAAAGGACACAAATTCATGTATTTGCTGTCAAGCTTACAATACTTGTTTGCCTTGTTTAAGAAAACTGCTTGATGAGTTTTTCATAACAATGTCCTTAAATGTTTTAAGAAATGAGACAATTTCAATAGTGAACAGTGCAACATAATGGTCTATTTATGTAGTGGCCCAGGTGATGTTCTGCCTGAATTATTGCAATAGATTTTTGTTGTTGTTGTGTTCAGTTGCTAAGTTGTGTCCAACATTTCAAATCCCATGGACTATAGCATGCCAGTTCCCACCTCCCATCCTCCACTGTCTCTCTGAGTCTGCCCAAACTCATGTCTACTGTGTTGATGATACTATCTACCATCTCATTCTCTGCTGTCCTTTTGCTTTCAATCTTTCCCAACATCGGTGTCTTTTCCAATGAATTGCAATAGATACCAAATATATACCTGCCATCCTATATAGGCATGTTTCTTATCTTTCTGTATCTATAATGTCATCATCTTGGCATTTAAAGTAAATTGTATAATTTGACTCCTTATAAAATGAAAGCATGCTGACTAGGCAATTCTGAAAGAGGAAGTCCACACATTTTAAAAGTTGCTGAGTTTGAAAAACACTATCTAGCAAATCCAACAATGGTGCTCCTGCTTCTCTTTCGGGCCATAAGGCAGAATCCACTGCAAGATGCTAAGATCACTTCCAGAGTGCTCAAATAAGGCTACAGTATTTTGTAGGCAAATCTGTAATCTGCCACCCTGTTAGTTATCTTCCTAAGAGAAACTAAGTACAGTTGGTTAAAACATTTCGAGAATTTAATCCCAGAATTAGTCCTGGACATTAACCTCATTTACATCCATTTACAAAATAAGGTTTTTCAATGGAAAACATGAAAGAAGTTCAAAAACATTACTGAAAGTAGCAACCCTCTTTTGAGAATGGGTAGATAATACTATAACACGGTGTTCCTTTTTCCCGCTCTCAGGAAATAGATAGCTTGGTCTGGACTGACTGCATGGATCATACAAAATACCAGAGCTAGTTTCTTCATCAGTAATCATTAAGTAGAACAACCCTCTTCCCGATTGCAATGTCCCTCAAAGCCAAGAGTACCTCTTTGCTCAAAAAAGGTTATGCACCCATGATGTTGACCAACGTGAGAGCATGGTCAAGTCAGGAAACGAGGGAGCACAGTTCTCTCACTGAACAGGCATCACACTGTTAGGTAAGGAAGCCTCAAGCAATGTCACTTACTTTGGACTTGCTGTGTCGTATAAGAGCAGACAGTAGTCTGTTGGATTCTCCCATCACACCTGCATGATCCTTGGCTTCACACCATTCCACTAGTCTTTCAACCAGCTTGACATTCTTTCCCAACTGCTCGGCAGCTTCTGCTGCATGTATTACAAAGACAACATTAATTTTAAACCGAAAAGAAGCAAGAAGACCTCCTTCCCTCCTCCCCCCGCTTGAGGTACTACTTATGGGCCTTCTTTTTTTAAATGTAAAAAAGCACTTGGAAGTAGCAGTAGTCACCTGTTTTCTAAAATGGCACTTTGTGCTTGACCCTTGTGAGAATCTTGTGGGAGTTCAAATCACTTTGTTGTAATTAAAGAAATGGTTTACAGTTTTGCTATTCAAAAATGAAAGGATGGTTTTGTAGACTCATATCATACTGGGCATATATGACATTTCATACCCTATAACTGTTAAATCTACAGATGAGTCAAGCTTTTAAATGTTATGCTATACACAACACGGGGCCTTGAAGGAATTCATTAACTGTCCTCCTTTTGCATATGCATTCAATTTATTTGAAGGGTTTTCTTCAAGTCCTTTTCTTCTCCTGGAAAAAAAAGTTAGCAATGGATCAAAAGTTCAACGAAGAAAGCAGCTTATTTTACCTTGTGCATCTATTAGCATTCTTAATGTGCCCAGCAGCTTGAACTGAACAGGTGGCATTTCGGATCTGAGAAATTTCAATACTGCTTCTGCCACACCAGCTGACAGCATTTTTGCCTTATTTACAACTGTGGAATAAAAAAACCCAGATATTACCTCAGAAGAATGCAGAGACAATGCACTTGAACTACAACAGGAAGGTTATCTTTTTAGGAAGCTCTCTTCTTTCCTAAAACAATTAAGGATGAGAGTTGGTGAAGATGTTCAAATTGAGATCCAGATTTGATTGGGCAGTGGCCAGACCCATCAGCCACAGGAACCCACATGCATAACCACAGAGCCTTTATATCAGTGTTTCTCAACCTTGGCTGCTGGAAGATGTGTGGACTTCAACTCCCAGAATTCCCCAGCCAGCTCTGGGGTTGAGAAACACTGCTTTATATATAATCTGTATTAAATTAAAAGCTAACCTGCATTCAATTTAATTGTAAAAGGAGAAAAAAAATCAAGAAAAAGAATTGTACATGTACTTCCTAGTTCTATCAACTTTTCAAAGCCATCCAAACAAAAGTGAGTCACAACATTTTTTCATGAATGTGAACCAATACAGTTTGCATTGACTGGTGTTCTTGAACTAGGTGTGTGTGTCGGAAAACAAGCTTCTTTACATGGGTGACAGTCCTAGCAAGGATAGAATAAAGAATAAATCACTTTGGATTGCGAAGTGGGACAGAAAGAGAATTGAAGTCAAATCTGTTAACTTTCAAGCTGGCTACTTAGAACAGTTGCTTCATTGCAGCTAAACTGCACAGCTCCTCTACAGGACCCTAACATCTGATTTAAACTACACTTCTGACTACTTGCTGTCTGACAATTCTTTTATATTAACATCAATAATAAATGTATATGTATGTTCATAATCACAGTTGCTAAACTCTCCTGCATACAGTAGCAGAAATGGCTTGGTGTTAATATAGCTGGACCACATACTATCCTAGTGTGTAAGATTAGGCTGTTCTGTATATCTGTAAGCATCACTTAATGTGTGCTGTCCCACCTGTCTTAATGGGCTCCACTGGAGGTAGCTACTAGATAGATAGCAACCCCCCTCCCCCCTGACTTCTTCCTTCCCCACTCACCTTTTATTCTCATATTGTTATATCATTGTTTTCTTTTTCATTGTTTATTCTATTGTTCCACTACTTTACTACTGTTATGAAAGCTTTTCATTTCTCCTTTTTCATTGTAAGCTGCCTAGAGTAGCCACATGGCGACAGAGGCAGGGAATAAATTTAACAAATATATAAAATAAAATAATACATATGAAAGTGCGGCATACTGTATATCAGCTTCTCTTGGAATAGTTAAATGTGTGCAAGAATTCCACTTTGTGGGCAAGAATCCAGCCTGTAGAGCTTTCTAGCTGCCATACTTACACTACAAACTATATTTTGCAATTACACTGCAGATGATACTGTGAAGACTCTGTGTTTTTCTCCCCTCCCCCAGTGTCTCTCTTCCTCTGCTCATGGTAACCACACCTGTTCCATCTCTACACAGGATTCCACCCCCATGTGCAAAGCAGGAGACAGACACTGCTTCATAGTGCATTGTAATTAAAAGTGAGAAGTGAACTGGCATTTAAAAAGCAGACTAACAAGATGCTGCTCGACAGTGCTCATTCTGGTGGAGAGTTTCTAGAATTCAAGCGTATGTTTGTTTTTTAAAAAGAGATTCAGAAGGAATTTTAAAATTGCATTTACATTGCTTCTATGTCTCTTGCTGTTTCAAAAAACTGTGTTAAGTGCAATGAAGATTGCAAACAAAATATGAGCAAAATATTTGCTTATGTGCCTGGCATTCTAACAGTCTTTAAGGTTCCCTAGAAAGTATAAAAATAATTCTAGAAATTATGTAATTCCTCAGAGCTAAATAAGAAGAATCTGAGAAGAAATAAAACATTAGGGTATGCATTTGGCATAAGAGAGAAAAAAACCCTGAAATAATCCTTATTCCTTATTAGATCTGGTTAATTATCAAATGAACATAGTAGGTCCTGGAATCGCTTCTGTGCCAAGATTTTACAACATACTAAGCCATAGTTTGGTTAACTGTCATTTACTGAGTTCACGCAATTGGCTGAGTTCAAGCAATGCACTAAACACTAACTAGGGAAACAACACCATAGTAGTTTTATATCATACTGTATCAGTTTATATCATATATCAATAAGAACAGCAAATATTTATAATTATCTGGGATTTCCCCACCGTATTCAAAATATGTTGATGCCATTGAAGTTCTGGCTTGATCTCTGCATGCTGAGAGGGTTTGGATAGGAGAATCTTAGCAACATGAGTGACTGTTTCTCCATCAGGATGTGTCTTTCAGCGATGTCTCCCAACGGGATATTACTACTCCTGAAGAAGCAGGTTCACAAATGGGAGTCTCAGGCCTGAAAGCCATCTTTTGCATTGGATCTTCAGGCCTGCCACATTTAGTGCTGTTGGAAACTGGGAGGTGGGATTGTACAGAGCCTTCTTTCTTTCTCTTGGAGTCTTCTTTTGTTGGTGGTCCTACTTGGAACCCTGATAGGGAGTACATTATAACTCTGCTTTCCTGATGCAGTTTAAAGTGCTGGTGTTAATTTTCAAAGTCCTCCAAAGCTTGGTGCCAGATTATTCACAGGAGTGCAGTGGTTAGAATGCACTACTGTAGGCTACTTCTGCTGACTGCTGGCTGACTGCAATTTGGCAGTTCGAATTTCACCAGGCTCAGGGTTGACTCAGCCTTTTATCCTTCCGAGGTGGGTAAAATGAAGACCCAAATTGTTGGGGGCAATATGCTGACTTTGCTTACAGAGAGCTGTAAAGCACTGTAACGTGGTATATAAGTCTAAGTGCTATTGCTATTTTCCTGTTACAATCAGCCTGGTCAATCAAATCTTGACAGGAGAAGCTGATGATTCTCCAATTTAGGGAGGTGAGGAGGGTCCAGGATCAGAGGTGCTGCTTTCCTTTAGAATTGCCTCTAAAGCAGTGGTTCTCAACCTGTGGGTCGGGACCCCTTTGGGGGTCGAATAACCCTTTCACAGGGGTCGCCTTACACCATCGAAAAACACATATTTCCAATGGTCTTAGGAACCAAAACACCACTCCTCTATCCGTCTCCAGGCGAGTCTAATAGGTCCTATTTCCAAGTAGGCGCCGTAGACTCTGATTTTCATTAGAT
>JANHFM010008102.1:153915-170814 GCA_032468115.1 Grayia smithii
GCCAATAAAGAATTCCATTCTATTCTATTCTATTCTATTCTATTCTATTCTATTCTATTCTATTCTATTCTATTCTAATATAAAATATATTCTATAATCTGAGCAGTCAAACAAATATAGCATTACTTTAAAGTCAAGTTTCATTAAAAAGTCAAACCTAGGCCCCTTCTAAATTTCACTGGTTCCATATTCTTCATGTCTCACACAAAAGAAAATGTGAAATTCAATTTAAGACACTATTCTAAAGGTAAGCAGTTCTCACTTAACAAACACAAAAAGGACTGGCAATTCCTTCACTAAATAATGCAGTTGTTAATGTGACCGTGCTGGACTTACAGTATGGCATCAGTTCCTTTGCAGTCACCATGGGTCATTAAGTGATGGTTAACCTTTTTAGCACCGACTGCTGAAATTGTAGCGGGTGTGTGTGCCGGAGCAACAGAACCCAGAAGAGAGCAGCTGGCCAGTGCACATGCGTGCAGAGGTCAGCTGCACTTCCGGGTTCCGTTGCGCACATGTGCACCGGCCAACTGCTCTCTTCCAGGTTCTGGCACACGTCTGCGCACCAGCCAGCTGGTCTCAAAGCTGGAAGAGAGCAGCTGGCAGATGCGCATGCATGCGACGGAACCTGGAAGAGCAGCTGGTGATGGCGTGTGTGCCCACAGAGAGGGCACTGCATGCCACCTCTTCCATGCATGCCATAGGTTTGCCATCATGATGCTATAGCATGTGACTATCATTTGCAAGATCCTGCTGGCTTCCAGGCTGATGGATCCTGCTGGCTTCCATGTTGGAAGCCAGCTCTGATGGTCACAAATACTGATCACATGACCAGAGACACTGCAGTTATCATAAATACAAGCCAGATTCCAAATGCCCACTTCATGATCACTATGGGGATGCTACAACTGCCACAAGTTCTGAGTACGAGTTGTAAGCCTACTTTTTCTATGCCATCATAATTTCAAATGGTTGCTGAACGAGACAAGTTGTATACTTGCACCAAGTTTATCCTGTGCACATCAGTAACTTAAGTATTGAATATCAAGTAATAGCATTAGCAATACAGAGCCAGCATATTGCCCCCAGCAATCTGGGTCCTTATTTTACCGACCTCAGAAAGATGGAAGGCTGAGTCAACCTTCAGCCTGGTGAGATTTGAACTGCCAAATTGCAGGCAGACAGCAGTCAGCAGAAATAGCCTGCTGTATTGCATTCTAAGCACTGCACCACTGCGGCTCTTAGAATAATATGAATAATATGAACAATATTATTAGTAATAGAATAATATGAACAAAGGATAACTAAATATACAAATTCCATATAAATGTTTTGAACCCCCATAATACTCATTAGATCGTATTACATAATTGGCTTCCACTTACAACATAATTCTAACTGTCATTAGAAACAGCTTTCAAACAGTAGTTAACAAGTCATAAGCCCTGGTAGATAAAATAATTATCGAAGTAGAATATTGATTATCTTTCCCTTTTTTTTTGCTTATCTTGAATTTCAAAGAACAAAGAGCAATGTAAAAACGTAACGTATAAACCAAACAAGGCAACATGTATTTTCTATATCCTGAGATAGAGAGCCAAATTCAGCTCTTAAAGAAGTACATTCAATAGCTCAAGTGTATTGCAAAATTCTTCTGCACCAGATAGGCCATGAAGCATCTTAAGAAGGGGTCCTCCTGCACCAGTGTCCATATATAGAGCTCAAAGATTTTTAAGGCCTGAAATATGGATAGAAATACAAACACAAGTCTACCTTAAATTATGGTCAGGAAGCACTTGACAACCTTCTGGATCCCTGTATCTTGTACAGGTTAGTAGTCTAGTTTTTATGTTTCCCATCAAATGCAAATTCCAGACACATTTCAAAGGACATCCTATGAATAGCTTCCTTCTGAGATGACCAGCTTAAAAGATTAGATATAACCATAGATTGCTGTTGCCAAACCTGACCAGTTCAGGAAGAATCACAGCTGGCATGCCAGCCATAATTGTGCATATTCTGCTTCTTTGCCATGGTTATGACATATGACTCCAGGGACAGCTGGTGATGGTTAGACAGAGCTTCCAGATTGTGGAGCTGCTGCAGAAATGGGAGAAGATTCCAAATTTGGAAGTCACATTGGTTGCTAATGTTGCAATACATAACTGTACCAAAATAAAGCAGTACACCCCAAATAAAAGGGGAAACCACGAGCAGTATTTTCAGACTCAAATTTTCAAAGTGTGCCTTGCCACCTAAACATTAAGAAAACACACACAGTCAAATGTAGATTTTTCTAATTATGCTAATTGATATAGTCGGAGACTTGGCATCCACTAGAGGACTTTCTTTGATGTGTTTCTCTTGGATGGAATTAGTAGTTCATATAGCATTATATTGTGAGGACTGCTATTTCTTTGGGAATTGATATTATAATCACTTCATTCAGAAAAGCTCTCATAGATAACTAAATGAAATGAATATAACGATCATCCTCAGGTTTGGGATGAGACGGAAAGCAAATTCACTTGGGCTATTTAATCAACCTATCAGTTAGAAATAATGACTCCCTCTTATTCAAGAGAAATTCAAGGAAATCCAGTCAATTATTTCAGCGCGCATGTGCACGTACACACATAAATCATTTAAATTGAAACAATGTTACAGGTAAGAAACGTGAATGAGAAGAGTTAACACAGAGTGAGAGATGGCAGATTGGCAGATGACACCTACAAGAAAGGGTATAGAAGTTTGGTATAAGTTTCTTAAGGAGAAAACAATGTATTATTATAAATATTCACCTTTATGTCTCCATATAAGCAAGTTCCCAATACATAGACACCTACCAGAGGCAGACCTGGTTCTTAATGATTCCTGGCATCTATGAAACTGAGAAAGAGTATCAAAGCTGTATATCTGTTCTTTATTTCTCTTCTTCTCAAGTACCAATTTTGGCACAGGAGCCTTTGGACAATCACCCCTTTGCCCTCCTTATGCCTGGAACATGGACTCTATATATAAATCCTTGTGCACCAATAAACAGGGAAGGGAAGAATGAATAAAATATATGTTTGAACACTGCTCATCTAACACTTTGAGGCTTATGAAGTTTGGCATCTAAGTGCAGCATAGGCAGATTTTTAAAGGGAGGTAAAACTCTACTCGCCACCCTAAAACATGTAAGTTCTTTCTCAAGTTTTGTGGTGGTGGTGGTAGTGTGTAGAAGGACAATCACTGTTGGCCAAACCACTGCACAAGCAAAGAGCTCACTTGGCTATGTATATTATCCTAGCAATTAAAAGTTGCTATCAAATCTTTCTCCCATTCACTCAAGCTGTCACTTCCATTAAAAAGGATGGGAGTACCTACTCTTCTAGAAACAGCCTAGCACACAGAGGAGAAGATGGAAGTCTGAACTGGGATAGGTGTGCATTGACTTTTTTGATGATATACATTAATGCTGCAGTAATTTAATTAATAAAATCAAAAACATTATTTCACTTAAAATCAACATAATTTCCTTTGGTTTTCATTCATATATTCATAAAATTTATTGGCCGCCCACCTTTGTTTTTCCATTTATACACCCTACATTTATTTTTCTAATAGGTGTGTAGATAGATAAAGGTATAGGTAAGACAGTTTTTTTAGCATGTTTCTTTACCATTCTCATTGCTATAGTTCACCAGCATGCCACAAAAGACAGTCAAGAGCTTCTCATTGGCTGGATCTGTTTTAGTGCCCAGTGACCTTAAATGGTCTATTACAATCTGTGCCCCACCTGCATGGTCAACTGCGCTTCTGCCCTCATCTGTAAAACAAAGAGTCAAATTAAGAAATAAAATTAAAAAGGCACTTAAGAGTTCCAAACATAACAATAATCATAAAAAGAATAAAGGTTGTGGATTATCAGTGCTATTGTAAATGTGTTGGGCAAGAATGTTTCAGCAGGATTTTACATAATTTTGTCTATGATAAAGATGCTTAGGAGAACTTCAGGGATTAGAACATCCTGGGAAAACACTTATCTGTTCCAAAAGTTTGTGTTCTTTTCTTTCTGAGCAAATACTCATTTATTAGATTTACATGCTGAGTTTTTGTTCATGATATGGAGTCACAGCACCTTCCTCCCATTTTCCCCCCTCAGAAATACTCTGTGAGCTAAATGAAAATTATTTGATCTGATCCAGGAAGTCCACGACTGAGAGCAGAATCTGGGTCACCCTGGCGCCAATCCAACAACTTAATCAATAGGTATCAGTGGCTCTCTGAAGGTAGGGAGTCAAGAAGGGGAATTTCTTCTTCACAAGGAAACAAAATATAAAGAATTGGATCCCCCGAAAGGCATTTATTTTCCTTAGGTCACCTTGCATAGCTCCTATTTTATAGCAGAGATATCACAGGGCATCTCTAGATTTTGGAATGTCAATTATACCCAAATAATATTTTACAAAATCCACCTAGCCAATAAAAAAAGGTAGGTCAATCAAGAAGAAGAGAATTCCTGCCAAAAAAAAAAGCTTATCTGTAGATAAAATATTTTGACATACTGCTTCCTTTAAGGAGTCCTGATGGACTACATGTTTGCGGACATACACAGAAAAGCAGCTGCTTGAACCTACATGCCTGTTATGTGAAAAAATGCTGATGAGGACGAGGTTCATCGCCAGGATCAGGTGATCAGTGTTTAAACGATTAGCAGCTAAAGGGCAAAGACTGTTTTTAATGGCATTTATTTGATAACATTTATATACCTCCCCAATTTAAAAGACTCTGATCAATATACAAAATCATAATACATAAACATTTGAACATTTGAAAAAAAGAACATAAAATCTAGATGATTGCCATACCGCCTCACAAAAGGTCAAAGGCCTGTTGAGACAAAATGATTATTCAATGCACATCAAACTGTCAGAAAAAAAGATCTCTGGGTCTTTCTGCGACAGTGTATTTCAGTGATGGCTAACCTTTTCCGGACTGAGTGCCCAAAGCGTGCGTATGTGCCCAAACCCCCCAAATGCAATGTGCGGGTGGCCCCCATGCATGTGCCCTGCCCCACAGAGAAGGTTTGTTTTCTAGCGTATACTTCTCTTAACTCCAGGGGGATCTTAAGTAAGCTTTCTCAAAAAGTTCAGATAGAACAATCAAAATCATGTTTAATATGGTGGTCCCTGGTATAGTCTGACATGATACATAAGTTATAACCAGAACTCCAAAGTGGTCTTGCAACCCCCTCCCCCCCAAAAAAAATGCAAAATAGGAACTGCAAAATAGGAATGATCCTTCAAAAGTGCATTTCTTCTACCAACAGTTGGATCTGTGATAGGTTTCAAACATTTTTACTACCAGTTCTATGGGTGTGGGTTGGTGGGTGTGGCATGGCTTGGTGCATGTGGCAGGGAAATGATACTGTAAAATCTCCATTCCCACCCCACTCCAGAGGAAGGTTACTACAAAATCCCCATTTCCTCCCAATCAGCTGGGACTCGGGAGGCAGAGAATAGATGGGGGCGGGGCAAGTCAGAATTTTTACTACCGGTTCTCCGAACTACTCAAAATTTCCACTACCGGTTCTCCAGAACTAGCCAGAACCTGCTGAAACCCACCTCTGAGTTCAGTCACTGTTTTCTGAACCCATTGTCACTTTGGGGTTGCCTTCAAAATATAGAACATACTGCAGCAATCAAATTGCACATGAGGATCAGGGAATGAGCTATCATTGCCAGAAATTCTCAAAGTTGGAGAACCGGTAGCAGAAATTTTGAGTAATTCGGACAGGGATGAAATGCTCCCAGTTCAGATCGGTTTGGGTGATCTGGTAGCAATTGTGGTAGGTGGTTCAGAGAACCGGTAGCGATGGCGGCACAAGGCTCCACCCACCCACCTGGGTGTCGTTACTTCTTGCTTTTAAAAGTAAAAAAAAGGCTCTGACTATCACACGGCTAAGCTGTGATCATCAGAGCCTTTTTTTAAACTTTTAAAAGCATTTTTTTACAACCTATTCTGCCAAATAGGTTGTTAAAAATGCTTTTAAAAGGTAAAAAAAAGGCTCTGACGATCGCAAGGCACAACTGTGATTGTCAGAACCTTTTTTTTAACTTTTAAAAGCATTTTTTTACAACCTATTTGGGCGAATAGGTTGTAAAAAAATGCTTTAAAAAAGTAAAAAAAAAAAGTTGGCCACGCCCACCCAGTCACATTACCCCCCCACCAAGCCACACCCACAGAACCTGTAATAACAAATTTTACATTTTACCACTGATTCAAACTGTCACATTTTCCAAAAGATAAGCAAGTTACAGTTTAGAATGCTTTGTTTTCTACTTTATTTATCTAATCAGCTGTTATTTACAATGGCTTGCATTTGCTTGCCACCAACTCAATCCTTTCTTCTAAGGTATAAAGAAATCTCACAGCAGAGCAATGGTATTAGGTTAATGTTTGCCAGTTTAGCAGTTATACCATAGCATAATAATTCCATACTTTGCAAAGAGTTCTTCAAATAGGTCTTGATCCAAGTTTGCTGTCTGAATACAAGTGACTCAAAGTTAGTTTTCCATTTGTTGAAGCAATCTTTTTAGAAGAAATAATTTATGCTTGGACCATATAACCCAAATAAATTAAACATTATTCAACTGCTGAACTTTTTATGGACCATATAATCTAAAGATATATTATAATATTTCTATATAATCTAAAGTAATGTATCACAATGTTTCTAATTTGTTTTGTAATATGAATACAGAGGCCACTATATGGAACATTAACATCTCTTTTCCCAGACAATAAAAGTGCCTTGAAAAAGAACATTTTGAGACAATTCATTTAACACAGTTCCATTAGCAAAAAAGAAAAAATATAGTAGGATGTAAGGAATCTCTGCAGTGATTATTGTGCATAAAAATTGTTATGAAAGGTAAAGAGCTTAACAACGTTGTCAAACTCCACCTGCACATCTTTCTTTCCTTCCTTCCTTCCTAGAAGTAAAGAGTTTTGGATACAAGAGCTATATGATACACACATAAGCTCCAATACAAAAATAATTCTTTTATACACACACATGTTCCTCTCTAGAACAAAGAAAAGGTCACTTGATTTCTGTTTTATTTGATTATACATAAGGGTGCAACAAAATAGAATCTTTTTTTCATCATAATGTTTAAGGCGTTTCCATATCAAAATGCTACATGCTGATTTTATTGCGATATACTGGGACAAGAAATGCCCCAAAAGCAAATGATTCAGCCATGTCTCACTGCAGCAAACACTTTGGGGGGTGTGTGTCTCTAGTTGTTGGTTTTTAATGGGGAAAAAAAATATCCAGGGAGGAGCCTCAAGCTAATCTATGTTTTGAAAAGGGAGCTGTAAAGATTGATCAGTAGCGTGGAGTTAAAAATACCATATATACTGTCTTAAGTATTCTGGAGAGAGAATTGGATAAAAAATGGTCAAACAAATAAACATTCCAGGAAACTAATCCTTATTCCTATGGTTTATACTACGCCAACATTCTGCCATTAGAACCATCAAAATATACATACATTTTTGTTACCATAAGTGAACTGATTTTTCAGGAACTCCTTGCAATGCAAATTGTGTACAGTATATGTAAAAATAAGCTGAAAAAAGCTAAACAGGATGCAGATATTTGCTGGGCTGTATGCAAAGCACCCAGAGATTTTGTTCCTTATCTTATGATATACAAATCCATACAAAAACAAATCAACTGCATATGAGATCTAAAGGCTAGATGGACTCTATGAGGTCTTATAAATAACAGAGATTGTTGTTTAGAGGTAATTCCTCCCTCTTCCTTTTAGCCTCCCTGACTCGCTTCCTTCTTGCAGAAGCTGATCAGGTGATGTGAAGTAAATCTTCCTACAGCACTGTTTATTTACAGGACTTGAGGGTGAGAAAACTCACCTGTGCCTTTTTGGATCCACTTAATCTAAAATTAATCAAAATTAATTTGGGGAGGGAAACTGCCAGATATGCTGATTCTGTGATTATGTTCCAGCAGTCTTCATCCTTTAAGAAACGACAAACCACACTGTAAATTCAGGGTGTCACAATTCTAATTACCGTCTCTCTCTTCTCCATGCATGAAGTACTGGAGAATTGCCTGCTAAATATACCCACCATATCCCAGTCAAAACAAGTTTGGAACATGTTGTTTTGTCTTATTCTCTGTTTGTCTATTACCTTGTCAGCAGCGAAATAAACTCCTACGTAAAACATTCCCAGTTTCGGTAATAAATTGGAAGGTGTTGTTGCCTTTTGAAATAGACTACAGTGTGTGTGTGTGTGTGTGTGTATTTAAAAAAGCAAAATGTTCTGCTAGCTGCAAACCTAACAACAAACACTCATCACACAGTTTGTATCATGACTGTTCTCAGTAAGTTTTCATTAACAACAACAAAAGGTGAAATATAGCATGGTCCTCTTTGGGTAAGAAAAACTAGGCATAAAAATATAGCATTTATACATACAAGGTTGCTCCCAGTGGTGAAATCCACTTACCTTCGCTACCGGTTCGGGAATGGGAGCGTGCGTGTGCTCGCTATGCTCCCGCACACCTCTTCTGCACATACGCAGAGCCTTCTGCGCATGCGCAGAGGGTAAAAAACGGGACGTAATGACATCCCGGCGGGTGGGCGGAGCCTCCTACTGCCGGTGCTATGGGTTTGCGCGAGCCAGATAGATCCAGCTGGATTTCACCGCTGGTTGCTCCACTTAAGCTGGCTGAACTTGAAAAGCTAAGTGAGGTTGCATCTGATTAATATTTGGAAAGGAGATCACCTGGAAATTTCAGGCTGTAAGATAAATGGGGAAGTAAAAATAAAATCCCTGAGGCAATAATAAACCATTTCTGTACCACTGCCAAGAAGGAAATGCAAAGGTTGCCAACCATGAAGCCACTATGTGTTGAGACGACTGTCTTAAAGGACGCTTTACTTTGCCAGTCTAATCTTTCCTGTAAGAGAATTTAGCAATTCAATTGCACTATCTAAATTTTAATTTTTAATGAAACATGCATGCACACTCTCAAGACTGTTTTCCCTTGAAATAATTTAAAGCCATAGTGATGACATTATGAATAACTTAAGTTTTATACAAGTAGGTTCCGTTAATACATTTCACAAATTGGTCACAATATTATAATTTACAGAATGTGAAGTCACATGTCTAAGGGTAATTGAATCCAGTTTAACAAAAGTAGGCAATTAAAAAATTTAAACATAAATTTTATGTGTTTAATTAAATACTCAAATAGGATTAAAAGTATACATCCAATATGTACTTACTCTGTCCTGTATTCCACATAGTACTTCAAAATGAGCCTCTTCTTTTTTGAACTTCCCTTGGACAGAACCTTCCTTTTCTCCATATTGCATAAACAACAATTAGAATCTAAAACTGCAATGACAACTGTGCCTACTCTTGCCTCAACCCCACTCATGCTAACTATGCATTAATTAAATTTTGGCTCACATTAAACATGACCTGGTATGAATTTAATTAATTGCACTAAATTGAATTTTGCATTGTTCAAACTCACAACCTATAGTATCTATATATGAAATTAAAATTTGGAAACTTCTATCTACACTCCTTAATGGGGGAGAGGGGGACATCAAATCCTGATGATACTCAGAGGTCTACCTGAACCCCTAACCAACCAAGTGTTACTGATGTGTTGTCCCAGTGCCGAATGGCTTTTAAAGTCTGGATAGGGTGGAACAGGCTTAGGGTTAGCCCTAGCAGGATGCAATGGCTCTAGTGCAAAGATCAGCTGTGTCTGAATATTTGCCATCTGTAGTTTTCAATGGGTTTATACTTTCCCAATTGCAATTGCGGCAAACTCGGAAGTCTCCCTGAACTCATGAGACTTGCTAGAAGAGCAGCTGGCAACCATGATCAGGAGAGTTTTTGCACAAATACATCTTGGACATCAACTGCACCTTTCCAAGTCGAGCACACTTTCACTGTCACTCACTGTCACCCATGCCTAATTTACTTTTCATTCAGATTAATATAATGCACTGTACATGGAGCTTCAAATCCACTTAGGTGATAGAGCTAAACAAAATGTCCCTGCACAAACAGGAGTACATTTTTGTACAACCAGGTAATAGCTCTGTTCTATGAGCTGCACAGGTTACCAATGTGCTACTGAATGCAAAGTAAGGTACTGGGGACCTATAAACTCTACATGAATTTATGAGTTGACTTTTGTCCTATGATCAGATGGGCATTAAATGGACAATTAAAAATAGTGCCATCTTGTGGAATGCCAGAATCATGACATTCTATCACTGCCTCCACCCTCTGGAATACATCGATTACCTGGCACTAACTTTGAAAACCCAGGTTTTTAGAGATTATATGAAGGACAACAAAGAGACTAGAGGACAGTATGTTTGTGGCCCTGACTGGTGGAAAACACTTTTCTCCCCAATGTGCTTTTTGCCTGTGTGTTTATATTGGTTTTTATGCTGTTTTAACTTTGAAAATCACTAAAAGTCTTTGGATTTAATAATCTAAATAAATAACATCTTGTCAATGTATAACATATACAGTATAAAAACTGTCAAGGCCATTCACAGTGGCCACCTTTTGATACTTTACTGTGATTTTTTTTTTGAGTTTTGGCTACAGGATCATAAATCACTGCATTTGATGAAGTTTCTTCTCTTTCTCTAGGACAGTCTTTAAGCAATAGGACATAACTATTATATTTCTGAACTTGCTTCAAAACATTCATGGGATTTTGATTTACAAATAGGTTTACGTATTTTAATTTTTTTAGAGGCTCTTCATACTCTACATACTGCAAACATCCTGCTCATAATCACCTTACTGCAAATTATGGGGATCTACCACTTCTGAACAGATTTAAGAATACCAAGAGCAGTGAAGTAGACAAGAAGATAATTTCCTCTTTCTCAAACACATTTTGACCCAGATTCTGAATTATTAGCTGCTTACTGATAGCTAGGTTAGATTAAAATTGCTGAAGATGAATACATAAAGCGATGATAATCAACAGCTGGAATTCAGGCAATAAACTGGATTATTTGACATACTAGGGATTCACCACTGACTTAAGTATCTTGCTGCCATGTAATCTACCATGGCAGACATATAACTTGCTAAGACAATGAGTGGGTGGGTAGAGATCTCTGTTTTTTCTAGTAGCTGAAACAAGGGATCATTTTATTGTCTTCCACTGTTGCAATGTAACGATAAGATAAACAACAGTATATGATCATTTTCTTATCATGCAACATAAACGTTAAACTGTCAAGAAGCTCTTTATTGGAATTGCCAGTAGAAGATGTATTTCAAAATATTCATTGATACATGGGTAATAAACTGTTTAAAAATAAATAATACGTGATCTCTACCATTTTGCTGCCTCATTCGCTAGGGGACAATATATTTACCACATTTAAAATCAAGCTGTGACCAGAACAACCTCTTTATAATTTCACTATTAAAAATGATGCCATTTTAATTAATGTAGTATTTCATTGCTATCCTGGCAAAGAAGAAAAATAATATTGTCAAGGGACTCTTAGCAGCCAGTCAACCCACTATATCCTGATAACTGCTAACAACATAATGTAGTTGAGGTCCTAGGCATCACATCAACAAACTTCTAATTGTTATCGAACACCAAACCTTTTATAAGTTTAGACATTCATGAAGGGGTCCCTCACGTCAGATATGAATAAACAGAGCAATTATGAATCATATAGAACTCTTATTAACAAAAAACCACTGAGGAAAATTGTATATGTGAGTAATAATGTAACAAATTATTTAGCTCCATTTATGAAGCTTGGAACACTTTATTGTAGATAAAGCAATTTAGACTTGGCAAAAATTTTCTACTTCTATTTTCCTTATTCTCATTTTGCACAAATAAGGAAATAATAATTTGCTTGAAGCATTCCTAAATCCCTACTGTTTATTTTATAGGAGCCATGGTGGTGCAGTGGTTAGAATGCAGTATTGCAGGTTAATTCAGCTTACTGCCAGGAGTTCAATCTTAAATGGCTCAAGGTTGAGCTATTCTACCCTTCAAGGTTTAGCTTTCCACCCTTCCAAAGTTGGTAAAATGAGGACCCAGGTTGTTGAGGGCAATATGCTGACATTATAAACTGCTCATCTTTAAAGCACTATGAAGCAGTATATAAATCTAAATGCTATTGTTGCTGCTATTCCCATTTGATGTCATAATCCTGTGATATTCAAATATGCTTCTACAGCGGTAATTAAAAAATGCCTCTATAACTATGAGACAATATGTTGTGTATGACTCTAAATGATAATCAGAACAAGAAAACAAATAACAACAAAATAACCAAGAACAAAGATGTAGATATCATGCTTATGTTTGTAAAAAAAAGTTATTTCTAAAGTCAGAGAATCCGCATGCTTCTTTTTATATATTAGGAAACATTGGTTTCATCTGTAGACAAATGTAATTATGAAACATAATTCTACATATTAAAACACACTGAACATCAGCTGCCATTTTGTTCTGATGTTACAGTTTTATATTTGGGCCTTCTAAGTATTTACCAACCTGTTCCATTCATAATAAAATTATTTCAGCATATTTTTTTTGTGATTCCTTTCTTCCAGCAAGATACAATCAGAGGTAAAAACATCTACTAATAAAGTATTGGGTATTTTGACAATGATATAGCAGTTATAATCTATTACTGTCTATACTCCCTCTGATATAATTATCTGCGTCTGTGTCTGAATTTTATTTTATTTTTATTTGGTTTACATGGCTTATTTGCTGCTTAAATATCAGGCCAATGAACGACAAACTGGACCCTAACCCTAATCCTTGCTACTTTCCTTCCAAGAAATGCCTTTTTTTTTTTAAAAAAAAGAAAATTTATATTGTTGCCTACTCGCAGATGGCGACTCAAGGCGGCTTACACAAATATAAAAACATCATATAAAAATAAAAATAATAAAATAAAATAATAAAAGATAATAAAATAATAATAGCCCCCACCACATCCTGGAGACAACACATATTCATACAAGCCATGGCTCGTAATGGGCTCCACCCCGCTCTGGGCTCCCCAGGCATATTTTCTGAGATTGTAATTTTACCACTAATATTTAGTGCATATTATCTGAGATTCTAAAATTACTAGTGAAAATACACCCTTTGTGTACAGTATATGACCGAGGGACACAGTGGCTCAGTGGCTAAGACGCTGAGCTTGTTGATTAAAAGGTCGGCAGTTCAGTGGTTCAAATCCCTACTGCTGCATAGCAGGGTGATCTCCCATTACTTGTCCAAGCTTCTGCCAACCTAGCAGTTTGAAAGCACGTAAAAAATGCAAGTAGAAAAATAGGGACCACCTTTGGTGGGAAGGTAACAGTGTTGCGTGTGCCTTTGGTGTTTAGTCATGCCAGCCACATGACCATTGAGATGTCTTCGGACAGAGCTGGCTCTTTGTCTTAGAAACGGAGATGAGCACTGTCCCCTAGAGACAGGAACAACTAGCACATATGTGCAAGGGGAACCTTTACCTTTATATATGACTGGCTCTTTTTAAAAGCATCCAAATAGCATTCATGGTTATAAATGTGGTGGTAAATGTCTATGCACATTAAGGTATAGCGAGATTGAACTGGAGATGAAATGACGTTAAAAGACAATGTATTTTACCATATTTCAAGGTGTATGAAGGTCATATCGATCATAGATAATTTGAGATTGATATTAAAAATGTATAACATGAATAACCCCTCATCATTACTAACAAAAAATATATCTGAGTAGCTAGCAATAATCTTTTAGCTTTTCAGAATATTAAAAGCATTAAAAATTCAATAAAAACAATCCATTTATCTGAGTTGATGTTTATGATTTGTCAATATTAATAAAATATTAATATTTTAAACAGGTTGTCTTTGCATTTTTAATAGTTGTCGCATTGAAGTAGATAAATTCATGTGTCATTCTCTAAAGAAACACTGATACTATGCTGAATATACTACGTAGATGTCCTCCTTCAGAATTATGTCCATAGACATAATAGACACATTGTCCAAAACTTCAATTTCAATGTTTCTCCTAAGACTGATCATTAGGTGTAATTTTTCTTTTGTAGTCATAGCACATGGAAATAAATTATAGTAAAGCAGCAAAAGTTCCTCGAATCCCATTTTAAGATTTTGTTGCTCCATGTATTACAACTAACTGAACCTTCCACTAAAAAAGCAGAAATGACAACAAAAGCATATACAGAAATACACATGAGAATCTGGATTTGTATTTTGTAACATCACATACAATGATCAGTGGGAACCTAACTATGGCAAATTCCATCCAGTTTTATTTCGCGAGTTGGAGTAAAACTGCATTGCATAACTTTACTGATTTATTCATAGAAATAAAATTTGGCAAATCTTTCACTGCAGAAAACTAACATAAGTAAACACACAAGACAATTTCTATACTTCTGTCTTCAGACCGTTAGGCTATTTGTCAAGGACTTGCTTGCTTCCATTTAAACCAATAAAAAAAAAAATCTGTCATGTAGGATAAGTTTATTTGTGACAACACTTGCTAATGTCTCAGAAAAATTTGCACCAAAGCTCTCAACAAGACTACAAAAAATGAATATGTAAGGTTTAAGAATAAAAATATTGATATTTGGAAGACTTACGGCTGTCGTAGCATATGTTGCCCAAGGCACGCCCGGTTTGAAGAAGAACCTCCTGATCTTTACAGTTTAAGAGCTGAACCAAAGGTGGGATCAAGCCAGCATCTACACATGGATTCCGCATAAACTCTATAATCCATGGAAAGAGAAATGAAGATTAATTAAAGACTATTACCAGACCATGTGTAATTGATAGATTAGATGCCAAATTGTGATTTTAATATAGATTTTGTTATTCATTATTTTATTTTAGAATTTTTAAATGGATATTCCTTGAGTGTTTTTATTTGTTCTGGTCTCTGGTCTTTGACTGTTAATACACTTGATTTGATATCAACTAAGATGAAAGATTAATGTCTAAGAATTATTTATTGGTAAGTTTGAAACAGCTGTTGTTTTAAGATGCAGTTTAAAATTTAAGCACCACAAGACTCTCATGTTTAGATAAAATGAGGATTTCTTATTTCTTCTTCATATCTGCAAATCTTGCTCATCCCATTATTTTCAGTGAGTCTAAAGATGGCTAAATCTGAATCCAACTGATAGTAATTTACTGCCTGAAAAAGCTTGGGGGAATTTTCATTCTGAAGTACGATTATTACTCGCTAGGCTCTGAGTATATACCTTGAAAAGTAGAGTAGGGTCTGTAAAGCAATAAATGTTTAACGTGCTCTGCATGCAGAATGAAATGCTAATCTTTGTAGCCATTATAAGCCTTCCATAAAAGGGTAGATTTTAAAGAATGTAATGAATATGCAGCTTGCATAAGGTTGTGAATTTATTTTTTATGACCCTGAGAACTCCTAGGAATTGTACTGCCACATTTTGGCAATAAGCCAGTGATTAATATCAATGCAATCGCCCATCTTTTGGGGCTGGAAAAAAAATGAAAAAAGGAAAATCTGGTGCACATGCCTTGTTTAGGTTTAAAACTTCAAAAACAGTGACCAATTCCACCTCATATCCTTTATCTCTAAGGTACATTGTGGCACAGTCTTGTCTTTGTCATCATTAGAATACTTCCCACATTATCAGCCACTATTTGTATTTAATGCTTGCTCAATGCTTATTCTTGCAACTAATGCATATTTCTGAAAGTATGTACTTTTTGATGGCATGAGGTACTAGTATAACATAAAGATAGAACTAAACAAAAACAGTGGAGAGAGAAAGAAATGGAAAACATCCATAAAATGAAAACTTAAAGAAGTAAAACATACTGACAACGTGAGCTGCAAAACTGAAGATGTTCCAGCAAAAAAGGCTTTGTGGAAAACCTCAC
Source organism: Grayia smithii (assembly GCA_032468115.1). NCBI lineage: Eukaryota > Metazoa > Chordata > Lepidosauria > Squamata > Grayiidae > Grayia > Grayia smithii. The sequence continues at coordinate 169,909 of JANHFM010008102.1, forward strand.
CATTTTTGGCTACTTCTGCTATGACGTTAGCTACTTTTGCAGTGGAGGAAGACTGCGGAGTCAATAGGCTTGCAAACACTGGGAGAATTCCACTTTTCTGGATTTTTTCACTTGTCTCAATATCTGAAAAGAAATAAGATATACAACACAATATTTTGTAAAAGAAGATCACTGTCAGCTCTTTTAAGATTGTCTTCACCAGAAACAGACTCCACAAGGAAACCAGATATAAGCTTTATTAAGAGGCTACATTAACAAAATTTGGCAAATCTGATTGGGTTTTTCTTCGCCTCCTTCTTATACCCGAGTGAGTGAGGAGACAGACTAAATCTTTCCTAAAATTATCTCCTTTCCCAGGGCTTAAGGGATGCTTCTGCTTTTTGCTTATGTAATGATTTCTGAATATTTCCCTTTCCATGACTCTCTGCAATTATTGAAACCTCTCCTCTTCTCGTCTGTCTGTCTGTCTGTCTTCCTTTCATCCTTCCATCCATCCACTCACCTACCTACCTTTAAACACAATGCTACTTTATAACCCACTGGACTTTTTGTACCCCAACAGAAGCTTCTCCAGAAAAAAGAGAGGGTTGCTTATTTTTCCCCATCAACTTCAATCATTGTAATGAAAGGTACTAAGGAGGGATACCAAAACCTATCTACAGAAAGGCCTCCCAACTTATCATTGCAGAAATAATAACAGGCGTCTTAATTGGATCAACATTATAGACACATATGTAAAGAGTGGTCAATATATAAATCAATAAAGCAGGTAAAAAAGGCTGGTTCTTAAAAGATCACAAATTATCTCAGAGGTGGGTTTCAGCAGATCCTGACCAGTTCTGGAGAACTGGTAGCGGAAATTTTGAGTAGTTTGGAGAACCGGTAAATACCACCTCTGACTGGCCC
>JANHFM010008102.1:178699-189862 GCA_032468115.1 Grayia smithii
GAAAGGATGGAAGGCTGAGTCAACCTTGAGCCTGGTGAGATTCGAACCAACACTAATTGCTGGCATCTGGAACTAAACTGAACACTTAGCCAGAGCATTAATTAGATGCGCCACCAAGGCTCTTCCTTTGTTTTGATTTCAGAGCCCTCTTTGGGATTAATTAGCAACCTGTAGAGGACATTCTCTCTGGATATCAATTGCAGTATTTCTAATGGGAGCGCTTGCTTTCTATACATTAGGCTGCTTTTCAGTTGACATCTGAGCCTGTACTCCTATTCCTTGCCTTCTGAAATGAAGAAAAAATTCTGGCGTTATGGAAACCCTCCCAAGGGAGGTATGGTTGCCTCTGCTGCCACTTACCTTCCTGTAACTGGGTGAGACTGAGTGTCAAAATTTTATTTAGTTGCCAATGCTACCCCTGATCAAATATATTCAAAACTTATTTTTATATTTAAATTTCAATGCCCATTGCTTTATTATCATATACTTGTTATGCAGCATATCTATATGCTCACAGATATAACTCTATGCTGTTCCCCAGGACTAAAAATATGGAATATACTTATTTTATAGAAAATAAAACAGAAAGAACCCAGCCTTTTCAAATAATTTTCACATACAGCAGTTTGCATTTGGAGTGAGTAATGATAAACCTTCAAACTGTAAGATGCAGTATGTTGACTTGTATTTCAATTTTTTGATTATTTATTATTTAACACATTTGAATGCTAAGCACAAATCAATACATACATGGAAGGAAATAAAAGTGTGAGTCTGAATATGAACGAAAGAATTATAATATACCTTGAGCAACTCTTTATTCCAGAGCTATTTAAAGAAGAGGTAACCCAATACCCAGGCTGTGAGCCATTCCATGGGACAGGGTTGCTACGTGTGCCACTGCTCCTGTGGAACCATCCATCTCATCCCCACTGCCCATGCATAACCATCCCCTCCCCCACCCCATTGCTGGTTCACAAAGCCGGAAATATTGGGGACCACGGATTTAAAATCTTTACTTGACACAAAATGAGATGGCAGAAAGGAAGCTAAAAGAACTAGATGACTTGGCTAATTACAAAAGTTTTCAGTACAAGGGATTGCTGGTGGATGGGTGCTAATAACTTTAGTTTCAATAGGCAATTTCTAGCTCTTGGCTGGAATTCTCCTTGTATGGTTGCTAACTAAGATGCCTGTAGAAATAACTTTAGCACTGTTCTCATATATCTATGAACTGATATAATCATTAGAACCCTGGATCACATAAACATCAATTATGGAGGTATAATGGTTACCGAGGAACAATCTTTGTTAGTGACAGCCTCAAATTACACAGTTCTTTTTGAGAAAAACTGGCTGGAATCTATTTTTTAATCTTTTCAGGAACAGTTATTTTTGTTCCTTCAAAATGTTTGGTTCCTTTTTTTTCCCCCTGCTATTGTTCTGGGTTTTTGTAATATTTCTGTTACTATATTCTCTTTTTAAAATTCTGCATCAAGTTCTGCTATTGCTATGCAAACAGTTATTATATCAGTTCCATTTATAGTTTTACTTCCATTTGGTAGACTTATTGCTTCCATAATCATTTATTGACTGAATCGTATGGTATGAAATTGAAGGGAACAATCAAACTTACTGTTCTGAGCCAGGGCTTGAAGGAGACAATCCAAACACCCCTCCAAGCTATCAGCTCTGCTGTCAACAGCTGTTATCTTCAGCTTCTTCAAGGCGTCACTTAGATTATCTGCTTGGATAACACAAAAGAGAAAAACAAATTCAGTGCTCTGGCCTGTCAATCGTATCTTATGGAATTAAAGTACAAATCAGCAAAGATAAGGTGATGCCAAGAACGGTTCTGACAAGGGACCATAACTCGTTCATCTCTCTTGTTCACAAATGCTAGCAGGGCATGAAGCTAAAAAGAGCGCAGCTCCAAAGCAGCTTTTGGTTTCATACTGTAGAGAAGATATTTTTAAAAAATCATATTATTGCCCATTTTTCTCTAAAAGGAACAGAGATAGATTCATACTGCCTTGAGAAATTGTAATTTGAATAGAACCGAACTGTGATTTTTGGCTGAGAGGGGATTTTAAACCAGGTGTCTCCAAATACAAGGTACTTTGTATTTTATTTCATTCTGATTTTTCTAGATTATTTATTAATTATTATATGTATTTCCCAATTTCCTTGTAAGAGCAAGGCAGTACAGAGGCGGGGTCCTGCCTTGTTTTATTCAAGTAATAGCATTCTGTGAGCAGAAAAATACTGACTGCCCTTAAATTATACAACAATTGCAAGGTCAATATGTACTTGAATCTCTATCTCTTTGATTTCAGTCCAGTGCCTTAATCACATCCCATTAATTCTTATAGTTTCTTGAAACACCACAGAAGATTCCAGAGGAATTGTACTGAATGAGCAATTGCCTAATCCCCTGGCTTTACTTTATAGCATAAAGATACCAAGAAGCCTAGAGGATAGGGAGGAATTGGCTTTGACTCAACTCTGGCAAGATGGAACAGCTCAGGGTTTTCATCCCTCTGGGTCCAGATGATATTTCATCTTTGACTTTGGATGGGGTGTCAGTCCCGCTGTCTAAATTGATGCACAATTTGGGGGTCATCCTAGACTCACAGCTCCTGCTTAAGGATCAGATGTCCATCTTTGATGGAATGTGCACTTGTAGGAGCAGTGGAGATAGTTTGGATAACACAGTTTTCCAAGAGAGAGCCCGGGATAAGAGACTGTGATGTTCAGAGTTGTAGGTAGTTCATGGCTCAAAGTAGCATGTGAATCAATATCACTGTAAATTAACCCTGCTACTGCATCTACAGATTACATTATAAATGACCCAAAAATGTAAACCATTGGATCAATTGGATTCCAAAGAAAATATTATTCCACACAATCATTAACATAAATTATTCCTGGTAATCAGTGGTGGGTTGCCCCCGGTTCGGTCCGGTTCATGCGAATAGGTAGTGGTGACGCTGTGACGTCACCGAACCGGTTTGCAGCGTCCCGGACCGGGGCCCACCCGCACACCCAAACTTACCTTTTTTTCCCAAAATCGCCAAAATTAGCGTACTGCGCATGCGCAGAGCGCTTTTTTGGCAATTTTTTGGGGAAAAAAGTTTCTGCGCATGCGCAGTAGCGCAGTTTATGCACAAATTTACACGCAAATTTCACACGCGCGCACACACGAAGAGAATCGGTAGTGAAGGTGGGTAGAACCCACCCCTGCTGGTAATGTCGTATTTCACATCTCCTTTAAGTTACATGTTCATAGTATCTTGGAATTTCCTATGGATTATAAAAATATAGTGAACAGGATTTGGTTTTGGATAATTGAATTACTTACATGACTTGACCAGCAATAATTCATCAGTAAGTACTATTATTTGAGGAAGGAAATATCTCTGTTTGCTGACTTGACACAATGAGTATTTCTTTACCTTTCAATTTTAATAGAACTTTCTTCCAAATAAGGAGAGTTAGGATTACAGACTTTGTAGGCATGGAATCTGAATTATTCCTTGTGTCTTTTTAAAAAGACCAGACCACATGTAAAGATAGTCATCAACTGGGTGGGGGGGGGGGAAATTAAACCACAGCTGTTAGCACTTTTTATGTTTCTTGATTAAATAGAATGTATGACAGTGTTCCTATTTCCAGACATGCTTTACCAGGGACCTTAATGTAAAACCACAGGAAAAGCCATCTGCTTTGTTTATTTCATCACTGAAACATCAGTATTTTTTTAAAAAAAAAATACTTTTCCTTCCCTCAATGGTCTTCCTTATATCATGACTTAAACTGTGTAGAATTATACAAATCTCCTACCCTGTTTCCCCGAAAATAAGACATCCCCTGATAATAAGCCCAATCGGGTTTTTGAGTGCATGCGCTAAAATAAGCCTTCCCCCCCAAAATAAGCCATCCCCGAAAATATTTAAATGCAGAGCTGGAAATCATGTAAGGCGGCAAGAGAAGTCCTGTCTTGCTCCACGTGCCCCAAAATAATAAGACCTCCCTGAAAATAAGGCCAAGCGCTTATTTTGGGGTTCAAAAAAATATAAGACAGGATTTTATTTTCGGGGAAACACGGTAGTTGTGTCACTGAGCTTTGGCATCTTGGACGTCTTGCTACAATTGATTATAGTTTTACTGATTTGTTGTTGTTGTTTTATCTTGGCTGCTATGTATTTTTTTCTATTTCATGATATAATTAACTGTTGTTAGCAGCTAAGAGTTATCAATTTGATATGGGATGCTATATAAATTAAATTTAAATATAATATTCTTTATTTCAATATAAATTAAAATAAACAATTTTTTTAAAAAAAATCTGTGAAAGGATTATTTCCCAATTTATTTCCAGACAAGAATAACACATAAAACAAATCTATAAATGTTCTAAAGAACTGGAAGATTTCTGCTAGCCTGGCCATGATGAGCCAGTATTGAAACAAGGACAGGTAAAAATAATTCCAAGACGATGATTTAAACACTTGTCGGAGCAAAGTCCTGACAGAACAAAAATTGACATTGTAGACAGATTTTCAACTGGAACAGTGCTCTGCAGCCTAGACCTTAGAGTAGAAATATCAGACATGTGGCCTGTGGACTACATGAGACCCACAATACTCCTGTGTGTAACTCTAATTTGATTAAAATACAATTATGTAATATTTAAGAAAATAAGAATAAAGGTGTCACAAAACATAGATCTTACTACATTTTAAAATTAATTAATTTGATGTTGCTGAACAAATGATTGCCATTGCTAACCAATGTGGTCATGTGATATTGCACTTTATGTTCATATTGCTTAGTGATGGAAATTCTAGTTCTGACTGCTATCATAACTCAAGGCCTATCTGGGTAAATATCTCTATATTTAAGTATTGAAAATAAATAATCAGATTTGTAATGTTTCTTTTAATGCATTACTTATATCCAGTTCATCCATCCATCCATCCATCCATCCATCCATCCATCCATCCATCCATCCATAATATGATATTTTTCTAAGTGTATGTATGTGTGTGTGTGTGTGTGTTTGTGTGTGTGTGTATGAAACAATCAGATTTGTAATGTTTATTTTAATGCATTACTTATATCCAATTCATATCATAAATAATATGTGGTTTTCTAAGTCAGTATATGGCCCATAGGGATTGTTTGTTATGGTTTAGTGGCTCCCCGATTCTATTTCACTTTGATACCATTGCCCTAGAGTAAATTAGTTTATGCTTCCCAAATTAATAGAATATTTTAAAAGTGCAGATATAATGTACACAATAGCTTTACAGTCCTAAGGTTTTTGAACAATACACATAAACTTGTTAAGATTGCAAAAAACTTATAAGCTTTCCCTATGGTTGTGAAGAGTTATTATGTACAAAGACTTTTCTGTTGCAGTACTGGTGTCCTTGATTTACAACTGGCTGTTTAGTGATCATTTGAAGTTCTGACAGCTTCCTCATGGTCACATGACTGCATTTTGGGCACTCGGCAACTGGCCTATTGTCTAGATGCTTATCAGTGTGCATATATGCTGGATAAAATTTTAAGACATCTTCAGGGTTATGTTACTTTTCAGTTGTTTTTGGAAGGCTCCATTCTCTAATATTATTGCAGAATTCATCAAATTATAGTGATTTTTTAAAAAAAAAATCTCTTTAAGTTCTAAACATTTTCCAAAGTGTAGCAAATGCATGCCACGATAAATGAAGAAGAAGGTCACAGCAGTGAGTGAAAATTTATAAATTTTGTTTTAAAAACAATTGCTATTTTCTAATTCTAGTCAATTTTCTGTGCAAAAGTAAGTGGTAGTATACTGAAAACTCATTACATCCTTATATTTTTCCTTGGGGAGAAATAAATAAATGTGATAACCGTCACACTGGAATGCAGAATGCACATGGGCTTTGCCTAAAGAATTCATAATTACCAGTATTCCTATTTACTCTTCCATATACCTATTTTTCCCACAAGGATTTTGCATTGCAGCGTAACATCTTTCTCTGTAGAAGAAAAATGTTGTAGCCGAATCTACCCTTGGGTAAAACTATCCATTTGTATTGCATTACAACATAGTGGTAGTGGATCATAACAGATTGCAGCTGATCGTATGGTTAATGCTTCATCTATAAAATGATACAATACTACATTTTTCTTTGGGTCACTTATTGGAAAGAAAACCAAGACATTTTACTATGTCCCTATTAATAGTTTTCCTCCCCCTAACCTTTGAGAGAAATTCAGACAAGGATTTGCTCTCACAATCCAAGTCTGTGAGTTAATGCTATCTTCATTCTCTACTAGGGAGTGGGCGGGGGCAGAGGAAGAGAGGAAATTGAAGCATGAAGCTTCAGAGGCTCAGTTTACCTTTGGAGTGAATAATAGTGTGTGTGTGTGTGGGGGGGGTGTTCTCACTTAGTAGTCAGTGAAGCTTTGGCCACAGTGACATTAAAAAGCAAGTTGATACTCTTGGGAATGTAATGTAATGTAATTTGGGCTCTGATTTTAAGATTATCTTCCACAGTTTTCCTAGAGTGAAGTTTCAGTTGTAAGAGTAATGTGGAGGCTGGATGTCTATGTTAGTTATACAGTACTGCAGTGATAAGATATATATGGAACACCATGCAACACTCAAACGCTAATTCTTAACTTTGCTGTGAACTACTTTTTCCTTTCCTTGAGCTATCTCCAAGCATTTCTCCATGGCTACTTAGCCCTTTATGTGATAGGCCCGCAGTCTTCCAGCATACTGAATTTCCCAACTCATAACTCTAAAATGCTTTATTTCAGAGTAGAAAGAGTGCGCTATATGTGGCCTATTATATCCATATCAGTTTGCTTATCCTTTTCAAACAGCCATTGTTTTTTAATAGGGCTTTGCCTGGCAGGGGTAGTTCTTAAATCCTGCCATGTAAGAATGGCCAGCTTGAGTTACAGCTGGCTGTACTATGCTGTTCTGATCAAAGGATTCCTGCTTTTAAAAACTTTCTTTTCCCTTTGTTTCTTTTCCCCTTTGTTTTCATATATAGTGGTCCATAATTCAACACAGCAAAATCGTGCAACCTTTGATTTGAAAGATCAAGGTATTAAGTAACTGACCTAGTTTCCTGTTGTTTCTTTGACCTATTAGAAAGATGGTAAGAAAAAACTAAAAAGTTTTTGAGAGATCGTCTACCCCAGCCTCCTTCTGTCTTGTGCTTTCCAGATATTTTAAGATTAGAGCTCCCAAGATTTCTGGCTAAGTGGTCAGTGTAGAAGATTATAATATTTTTCTTTGAATTTTGAAAAATGGCTTGTCTCTTCTGAAACTGAAAATAGTATTTATCAAACTAGAAGATATGAACAACATCAGTAGTGAGGCCCATGTTGGTTACTGTTGGTAAACCCCATGTCTTCATCGTGACTCATTAGACTTAGAATAGGGAGACACAGTATGTGGTACTTCAGAGGTTGCTGAATTATAATTCCCAGTGACCGTATGAAACATGGCCAGAGGTGAGGAATTGTGCAAAGCTACTTATCCATTCACAGAACTGTCAACTAAAAAGAGGAATGAGATCAAATATCCTTGCCAGTGAGGTCCACAAATGTGAATAGTGTCCACTTTGATAAGCATGTCTTTTAACCTGTTGACTGCATCCAGTGTTATGCTGTACTTTAGAAGCAGTGTTTGTGCTTTTCTTAAGCTTCCCAAGACCATTGAAGTTGCTGGAAGCTTAATAAATTACTGGGAATTAGATTTCATTTCTTTCCCAAAATGTGAGCAGGCAGACCTGGCAGCAACAATGGGTTCCTAAAACTACCAGATATGAGGGCATACCATCCTGACAACATGAGGCTGTGTTCCAGACTTCAACATTAAATAGTATAGGTATATTAGGAAGGTCTGAGATAAAACTGTACAAACTTGGCAATGAGCCTAAAGGCTTCATGCTGTGTATATAAGTGAACAAAAAGAAGACCATATAGAAGAAGCAATTATTGTTTACACAATAAAGTGGTTTTTTTAGGATACAGCAAACCTTTCAGTTAGAGTCAGTAAAATATGTGTGGACAGTTTGATGATTAGAAACAGTGAATGGACATATGGTATTATGCTTGCTTTTGTTTTGCTTTCTCCTCCTCCTCCAATATTGAGTGGCATGAAACAATCTTGTGAATAAGTAGTTATATGTCTTTTTCCCAATATTTTCATTAACGATGTAGAACCATCTCAGGCAGATTCCCTCCAATTTACTGGAGAAAAAGAAGCAGAGAGAGGTATAGTAGAGTGATATTTGCAGGATTCTGTGGTGGAGAAAATAAGAGGAGGAAGGTTATATGGATATATTTGCTGCATTGAGTTATTTTCAAAAATAATACATACAGTATATACCTACCTACCTACCTACCTACATACATACATACATACATACATACATACATACATATTATGTTATTATAGCCAGTCACAATGGTCTGGTATACCTCATATGCTGACACCAATGCTGCTTTCCTTGAACACAATATTAATTAGTATTAAGATCACTACAGATAGTTCTTGACTGAGAACTATTTATTTAGCAGCCATTTGAAGTTATGACACTGATAAAAGTGACTAAAAACTGGTCCTTGCCCCTACAACCAACAATATCCTCACAGTACATGATCAAAATTTGGGCACTTAGCAACCAGTAAGAATTTACAATGGTTGCAGTGTAAAAAAAGGAGGTATATTCCTGGTTATCCATGTCAGGAAATAAGTACTGTAATATGAAGGGACTTGTTTTATAAAGAAAAACCATTCAAATCACACACCTCTAATCAGATGAAATATCCTGCAATGCCTTCCATTGAAAGCCAGACATGGTACTTACTCACAGAATGAATCTATTTGAAAGCATTTACTGCCCTTTCCTGGAACAGTCCAGGAAAGGGCAATAAATGTTTATTCAATAAAGGAGAATAATTGTAAGTCAGGGTTGAAATGAGGGATCCTTGGTGCTCTCTGAACTTGCTTGTTTTCTTGTAGCCGTTTCATTACCCAAACTAGGTTATCTTATTTGCACATATTTTTTCAATACCTATTTTTCAGGAGGCATAATTGATCCAATGTTGTGGTTGGTTTCTATTAAAAATTAGCATGACATCCTATGATTTTTTTCTTTGTTTGAAAAAGCTAAAAGGTTTTCTAAGGGTTCTTTAAAAGATTTTTGTATTTTTGGCACATTGCCTAAATATAATTACGCTGGAGACAATGCTCAATTGAGTCTGTGCTCAGAGTAGTAGCACCTGAGTTCTAATAGTCCCAGTACATCCCTGTTGGAAAAATTGGGCTTTATAATTGCTGAATCCTGCTCCATCTATTCTTTTTGTTTGTGTGTGCACATGCCTGTCTTGCTAACATAGAATGAGTATGCTGCAAGGCACGTCTTTCCCATTCCTGGCACACTAAGAAGATTCCTGTCTGGTTTGGCTTCTGTGGAGCATGTAAAGGCAAGGTTTCTAAGTACAAACATTTTTTTGCTGATGCCCGCAGTCCTCTAAACCCCTTTTAAAATTTCTGAAGTTACCCGGGATTCGGTCTCCTACACACACACACACACACACACACACACACACCCTTAACAGAGCTTCCCACTTCTGTAATATGAAAGGTGACTATTACGATTAAAGAGACCACCCATAAGCCCAACAAAACCTCTGAGTGAAACACTAGTGCTTGAAGTATGTTAGGGTACTAATGAAGACTTTAGTTTTGTTAGTGCAAGTAGACAAGCCAGGAATTGTGTCCATGGTAACTCCAATTGATATGTTAATTTACCTATCTCTCCATAATGGTTTGAAGAGAACCAGTCTTTAGCAATATTTGATGTAGTGGTTGTCATTCTTTATTTTTAAGGGGACATACCTGTATGCAATTATGCATAAAACCCATCAAGAAAAATGGAAAATAGCTAAATATGATACATTGAACCACACAGTAACAAATCTCATTTCTGTCCGGTACTATGCAAATCTATTTCATGTGGTAAGTTTGTGATTCAGCATGTCATATAGAGACAGAACATTGCATTAATTGGACAAAACATGGTTCAGTTCATGTTTTTATTTAAATATTTTTATTTATTTATTTGTGTCCTGACTTCGTTATTTTTACAAATAACTCAAGGCAGGGAACATATCCAACATATCTTCCTCCTCGTATTTTCCTTACAATAGCAACGCTATGAGGTAGGTTGGGCTGAGAGACTGACTGACCCAAAGCTGGCTTTCATGGCTAGACATGACTTGAACGACTTTCTAGCCTGGTGACTTAACCACTAAAGCAAACTGGCTCTATATAACTCACCATTTTTGATAGATAGTTAATAGGCTTTAGGAATGTTTTAGATGTTAAAAAACTATGTTAGAAATCACCTGTTTCTGTAGAAAATAACATATAGCTTTATTGTACTTTATTTGAAATGCTTTCTATCTGAATATTTTCAAATATTTTAAAAGCTTTTTGTGGGGTGATGTCTTTGAATCAGTATTGACTCCTAATGACTGCTTGGACAGGTCATTGCAGTTTTCTTGCCAACATTTCAGAAGTGATTTGCAATTGCCTCCTTCCTAGAATTGAAATAGTTTGACTGGCCCAAAATCACCCAGCTGACTTTGTGCCTAAGGGGGGATTAGAACTCATGGGCACCCAGTTTCTAGTCTGGTGCCTTTAACCAACACACCAAATTGACTCTCCATATTAAGTTTAATAATGTGATGACTAATCTAATGACATTAATTTAAAGCTGAAGTTGAACCACAAAAACTGTGCTATGGTGCAGGATATATGAATTCAGATTATCCTAAATTGGTGTCCTTCAGATATGCAGAGCTTCAACCTTCAAGCTCCTGAGGAATTATGAGTAGGGATGTCTATCACACTTAGCTACAGAAAGATTTCATTAGATCCCCTACTGAGGTTCTTCACACTATTTCTTGATTTCTTCCCATAGACGCCTCCTAACATGAAATAGCCAAATGTTCAGGTTCAGACACATCCTAGTACTGTGTTCTTTTAGTTCTCCAGTTTGCCAATCAGAGTTCCTTGGTGGCTCACCTAATTAGTGCTCTGAACTAACTGTTCAGTTAGTTCCAGATGCCAGCAATTAGTGT
>JANHFM010008102.1:189962-202462 GCA_032468115.1 Grayia smithii
CGGTGACGTCACAGCGTCACCGCTACCTATTCGCGCGAACCGGACCGAACCGGGGGCAACCCACCACTGGTGCACACCCACGAGCAAACAATCAGCGATGGAATTTGAAACCCACTACTGATATATAGATATAGATACAGATGATACAGATACAGATATAGCTATAGATATAGATATATTTACCCATCTTAGACACAAAGTCAGCTGGATAACCTTGTCACTCTATTTCAATCCTATGAAGCAGACAATGGCAAACCATTTCTAAAACCTTGCCAAGAAAACAGCAGGGGCTTGCCCAGGTGGTTGCCAGGATCCAACACTTGAAGGCACAAAAAAGTGTGCAGAAAAATGAAAATCAAAATAATCAGGGGCTCAAATATATATCTTACCAGGAAAGGCTAGAATATTTGAGACTCTTTAGCTTACGGAACAAGTGAGGGGGGGAAAGAATATGTTTGAAATGTGTACAGTTGTGAATAGCCTGGAAATAATCAAAAGGGAAATATTTATCTTTCTTCTTAGTAAACTAAGACTAACAGTTATCAAATTAATCTGGATGGAATAAAACTTTGGACAAATAAAAATATTATTCTCACAAACATAATAAATCAAAATTCATGATCATGACTCATGGTAATCACTAACATGAATAGCTTTAAAAGATGATTGGATCAATTTATAGAAAGGTATAATAAGTTTTATCTATAATAGGACTGTAATAAGACCTGAAGACTCCATACATTATATGTGGGTTGAGGGCAGCATGCTATCAAAAATGGCATGACAAGGTTTGGGTTTTTTTTTTTTCATTTTATTTTGTTTTATTGCTTGTTTTTTGCTTTTACGGATATTTGGCTGGCCAAATATCCGTAAACATATTTACAAACAACTGAAATGGATTGAAATGGGTCCATTGGCTTGATCCAGAAGGATGATCCTATTGTGTTATATTTTTTTAAAAAAATCTTTTTACCTTTGGTATTTTATTATTTTAGTCTCCTGCCCAGAAGAATTTTGATAGCTGTAAGACCTCATTGGAGTAATCAAAGATTTTTCATTAGAAGAAAATCTTTGATTGCAGTTTTGATATCAGCATATTAATGCATAAAACCTCTGCATTAGATAGTAAAAAAAATAAAACGATTTACATTCAGAATTGTAGCCTGGGCTTTAGTCCAAAATAAGCTTGTGGCAGCATAAAGATAATTCTATTTCTCTCCATGACAAAGCAAGAAAGTCTCAAAGAAACAATTGGGAGTCATTTTTGTTTAGACTCACCAGTGAACTAATTAATAAACATCATTATATAATACAGATATGGGAAAGAATTTAAGAAGAAACATGGATATTGACAAGGCAAAGCAAGGCTTCTTTGTTCTACTACCAGATTGGCAATGAAAGGGCAAGATCATATTTTAATACTGACTAGCAAGTACTGCTTTACAGTGCCCTCTTCCATATAAATCATGCTCATTGCAGGATCAACAAAAGTGGAAGAATTTAAATTCTTTCTCTGCTCAACGTGTGTTGTAATAGTTCGTAATAGTAATAGTAACGTGTGTTATAATAGTTCTTTATCAGGTCCAAAGAGAAAATAGGAAGCATCTGTGAGAAACAACTTTTTGGTCTCTCCAAAATTTAAGGGATGGCATAGTTTAGATAAACCCAATATTGGACAACCACAATCTTGCCATCACCCAACAAAACAAAACATTTGTAAATGGCAAATGAACAGTCACTGTTTGCTTTGTCCTCTAACTCAGGAATTCTGAGTTAGTGAATGGAAGCATATTTTGGAAACATTAAGTTAAGGTTCTGGTCTCTCTGCTCGGTTAAAGAGTTATTCCTTGATTATCAGCAGGGAACTACAATATTCTGGCATGCATTATACTGGTGTAGGCTTCCATGGCTGGCATCAATGAAACAGTGATGAGTGTTTGATCTTTTTTGTCCTGATGTTTCACCAGCCGGTCTGATTGGCATTTTCAGAGACAGAGTTCACTGTTTTGTAATGTATCTCTCAGCAGCCAACAGACATCAGAGTAAAGGAAAATTAAACCATGGCCATTCAGCTCATTATTGAGTCATACCTTGCATGAAATTTGTTGTCTACATTGTCACCTGCTCTGCTTCTATTATGGACTTTCTACACACTAAATATTATAATGTTTAACAGAAGGATTTGAAGATTAGTAATGTTTAGCTTAACCTGTTGATTGTTTTTTCTTATATATATATATATATATATATATATATGAATTTGAGTGTCCAATTGGTCACTGCTGTTGTTCACAGAATTACTGAGAAAAATTGTTTATTAAATGATCTTATATAATAAATGTTTGAGTGCCAGTGAACAATCAGAAAGGATCATGAAAGGATCAATCAGTTAAAGACTTTGGGGACCCATGGTTTAAAGGAGAATATTCCCCTTTTTCTGATACTGTCCAAAGGCATATACAGACCATGATGGTTTTCCTATCATTAAACAGGACAGGAAGTCATGTGACCAGAAGTGGGTGTGAACAGAGACCTGCTATCTGAGTAATTCAGGCTACTACTGCCAGATGTTTCTTTCACACTGATGCCCACTTTGTCTTCTCTACTAGGTTTCAGCTGTTCTTTCTCTAAGAAAGATCCTACTCTAGACATCCTATGTACTTCATTGTTCAACCAACAATTGAATTGCACTATTGTTCTGTATTGATAAATGGATATTTCCCCCACCATCTGGTGTCATGCTGAAAAGGGAGGGAAATTAAACTGAAGGATTCACCCAATCATCTGCAGTTCCATATAGCCATATATAATCTGGGCATACCATCCAGTGGTGACAGTACCCTGTTTCCCCAAAAATAAGACATCTCCTGATCAGGGGCTTTTGAAGGTATGAGCTAAAATAAGCCTCCCCCCGAAAATAAGCCCTCCCCAAAAATATTTAAACATAGAGATGGAAATCAGGTAAGACGGCAAGAGGAGCCCCATCTTGCTCCACACGCCCCAAAATAATAAGACCTCCCTGAAAATAAGGCCCAGCGCTTATTTTGGGGTTCAAAAAAATATAAGACAGGGTCTTATTTTTGGGGAAACACAGTATTAGGTTCTACAACTCATTACCAAGAGTTTTTAATTCCCTCAGGATTAAACAGCAGTGGAGAAAGCCTCTACCTTTCTTCTTATATTAGGCCAGGGATTCGCAACTGGCAGTGTGAGATGATATTTCAGGGGATTGCGAAAACTTGAGTTTAGAAGTTTCAAAATTATAGTGTATATGCATAATTATATGCATATAATTATTTTTGTAAGTGGTGCAAGAATGTAACAAAAGCATTCTAGGGGTGCGGGATATAGAAAATGTGGGAACCCCTGTATTAGGCTATTGATATCAAGAAAACCTTGCAAAGATTTGGAACGATTTCCATGTACAATTATAGTACAATTCTAAGAACAATTTCCTACCAGAACATCTGTTCAGAATCACCTTGGGTTATAATTTCAAGTATTGTACATCTGAAATTCTATTTTGCGCTTAGCTGGATCTAGCAAGTCTTAAATCTGAGTATTGTCTTGCAATCTTCCCTATTTCCTAAACATCTGATAAGCAGGCATATGCATCAATATGAAACCAAGAGAACAGTGGATACTTTTCTTCTTCCATTAAAGGAAACAAAATTGTAGGTACTTTGCTGGTTTAAACTATCAAGTATATTATCTATTTGTTTTTATTAAAAAAAACCAATTTTGTTTTACCTGATTTTCATCAGTTACACATTCAAAAATAACTTAGCATGCAATCTAATAACAGTCACCGAGTCTAGTATTTCTTTGACAGTCTATGTGGATTCTCCATATAATGCTGTATAATGAAATGTTCATATTTCAGAAAAGGAGAACTACTCCTTTAATAAATATAAACATATAAAATTTATAAGAACATCAAAGGACAGTTTATATTATATGAACTCCCTTGGGTAAATAAACCTGCCTGGATTGCATATATAAAAATAAACTCTTCAATTGTTTGGATTTTATCCTTAATCTTTTTTTTTTAATAAGAACTGAAAGATGATCCCAAGCATTTCTTAGAAAAATCTTTAACTTATGTCCAAAGTGTTAGTTATAACAAGGATTATTTTGGAGTCTAATATTGTCTATTCACCGAAGAAATGACCTTCTAGATAACCTTCTTTATGGTGCCTTTGTTAAATTAGAACTGATGAGGTAAGCCATTTTATCGCCAATAACGCCTCCCCATTTCAGAGATGACTGTGAAATTATTTTGAGAAAAATGGAATTACATACTTGAATATGTTAATGTTCTTTTCTGCTTATTAATATTTCAATGTTTTCATGCACCAAATCCAGTCATTGCTCTTCTAGCCAGTTATACATACACACACATTATCTATCTATCTATCTATCTATCTATCTATCTATCTATCTATCTATCTATCTATCTAGTTACATCAAGAGTGCAATTCCAGAAACAAATGTAGAAGCTATAATTTGCATGATGTACTCTAAATGTCAGATAACTAATTTATGTATGAGTTAACTGTGATCACATCTGTTTTCTCTGTATGGGCAACATATCTTAAAGACACAGCATCAACTGTGATAATGCTGTTAATTAATGAAACAAGCAGACATTCCTGAGTTACATTCTTGAAATTTCTTGACAATGGGCCACATGAACAATATTTGTATTAAAATTAAATTCTTTAGATTTTTTAAAATCTAGAGCCATAATTTTACAAAAAAGCTAATTATTATTTCAACTGTATGTAGAATTATTTTTGAAATATTAGCAACATTGCCAAACTATTATTTTGCAGCTAAATTTTAAGATTGGATGGTTGGGTTAGCCTCTAAATGCCTGAGGAAATAATTGAGAGTTAAACCATCTGTTGCTGGTGGACTTGTTATTTATTTTCACTGCTGGCACCTGTTTGTCACTTTTCAATCTCACATTGGTGCCTGAAAGTTAATGTGCCATTGGGCCCATTATAATATAAAGCATTTTTTCTCTATGTCTACGTGTCCTCTAGTGGTGTTAGGAATTTGGAAACCTACATATCTAGGTGGTGACAGCTTTAGAAACTTAGAAAGTCTAAGCTAAAACACAAACCATGTGTAATATTCATTTTAATTATTTTTCCAACATTCATAATGATTTTATATAGCTTGTGAAATCAAAACTGCACAAATCATATTATTTGTTTAGTTTATTTGTAGTAGCCAGTTTATATTGCTTAGGATTTTATCTATAATCCATCATTTGAGATTTGTTCAATGACTTGTATTGAAATAAACAATATATTATTCGAATGAACATACTAGTTCTTTTCTTTTCCTTGCCTTTTGCAGTACAATAATGCATAACATTGTGATGAAGAAAAGGACCACACTGTAAACAGTGAGTGCTTCTAAACACATTCCATTCCTGCAAACAGTATTTTGTGCCCTTCTGTTCTCCCTGGTGGACACAATTGAGAGAGAAATAGAGTTACTTCTTTTTAGAAAATTGTGCAATGTGCAATGTTAGGCAGAAATATATTTATGTATCAGATATCCTTGGATTTCTCTATCAAGATCTTCACTCTTTCTCCAGACAGTTTCTGTTCTTAGAAATGTCAAGATAATGTTCCAGTCTGATTTCTGAATTCAGAAGCAACACAGCTATATCTGGCTTAGTGTTATCTGCCAACTTGACTATAGTGAATTCTTGCTTAAGCAAACTGGAACGCTTTGAAAAAAACTGTGATGTCACAAAGTATCAGTGTTATCAGTACAAAATTAATTCTTTTTCAAATAAGTCTGAGAAAATTAAAAATCTCTAAGTAGTTTAGCTTAATAATTTATCCATCTTTTTGCTTTTTAAAATCAACTATACAAAATTATAGTTTTCATATTTATTTACATTTCTCTCATTTATAACCTCAACAAGACATCCATGCCTCATTTGTCTTCATGAAACCTTCAGAAGCAACTGTAGACTCAGCTTGACTTCTTCAAGACCATTTACAAGCTCTTGATTATCAGAAAACATATAACCTCATAAGACACATATTTATATAATGAAATGTTAAGTTTAATTTGTACGCTTGTAGTTTACAAATTAAACTTGTAGTTTAATTAGCTACAAGTAATTTTATATAGACCTCTACTTTAAAAAGTGGTTTCAGGGAAGATACAACAGAAACCCTTGATAGGGATACAGTTAGAAGACAGAATCATATACGGTACATTGAGTGAAGGTCTTTATATCCATTTATCCAAGAGGATCTGAAGAGCCTAGCTAAGTTTTCAAACCTGATTTGATCACACTTTAAGAGACTCATTCAGACTTAGTTTTACTATGCAATTTACAATTAATGGAACAAATTTGGTTCGGGATACTATCCCTTTTCGTCTGATGTGCAAAAATATGTAAGTTATCAATATCATTTTTAATATTTTGTGCTAGTAACAACTGTAATTAAAAGTTAATTGGCTTAGCCAAGAATGACATTTTTAACCATAGTTTATAATTTATTTGTTTCAGTGACATTAAGGCTCAGTTAAAACTAGTTGTAATTTTTCATTGTTTGGACCAAATACTGTAATTGTCAAGCTTCACACCAGGCACTTCAGCCAAAATTACAGCTCTTGGCTAGACTTGGCATAAAACTACTAGTACAACTCAGCTTGATTAGAATCTTTATTGCAGATAAGAATGAATCCTTCAGTGCAATGCAGAGATCAGAAGCTACAGATTTCATTTCTTCCTTCCGCGGTTCCAAATTAAGGACTACTTGCCCTTAAGGACTTTAGGTGGACCCAGAAGGTGGCAAAGATGTGGTAAATCAACATCCATCTTTAGTCTTTTCACTTTTGGTACTTTCCCCAGCAACTTTACATCCTCAATTCTTTCAGAAGTGAATTTACTTGAAGATGAAAACAACATTTTTTGATTTTTTTTCCTTTGTGGCTACAGTACATTTTAAAGGAATGAGGGCAGAGAAGTGCAGAAGAAAATAGCAAATATCAAAAGCCCTAACTCCACAATAGTTAGAACAAAAATTGGCTTTCACATAGCTATTCATCTTAACCTAAAATGTGTTTGGCAACTTATTTTTAAAAGATAATTTTCACAAACTGATTTTTAACCAACTACATTATATTTCACTTTAATTAATGTAATATGTAACTGTATGGGATGGTTTACACATTTAAATAAATACATTCAACATAACATTGCTTATAAGATAAATGGAGTTCTTATTAGTACTAGCAAACCTCTGGAGAAGAAAAAAGCATGAACAAATAACTAATTGAAGTCTGGGGATATTTTTTTAAATTGTTATTGGTGTCGAACAAAATCCAAGGTAATTGAAAACACACAATCACAGCTAAATCTAAATTGGTATGAATGTGCATTTTAGGAATGGCATTAGTTTCATTCAATGGCATAAACATTAGAATATATTTGTTAGGGAAAGATATATCTGTTCTGTGTGTCATAGGACATCTTATCAGAAGATAAATAACATTAAATTATCTCAAGAAATTTGATCTTTATGTCACTTTTCTTACTGAATGAATTATGTATATATAAAAAGCAAAATGCCATCAATTTTTTGAGATCCCAAACGCTGATAGGTTATGATGCCTGAATAATGGAATTAATAATATGCTATCCACGGTAGATTCTTACTGCCTGTACTACTTCTGCAAACACTTTTCTCCTCTGCAGAACAGAAATATTTCTTTTTAAGGCCTTTAAAAATACAATAACACAAAGTTGCTAGAATTCATGAAACATCTTGGCATGAAAATTCAAATGCTCCAAAGAAAAAAACCAAACTGAATTTAAAGGTTACTTCACTCTTACCATGGGAAAATGTGTAATAAGGTCAAAAAACACATATCTTTGTTTTTAACAAAAATATTATTTTAAATTGGAGTGAATGTGGATTGAAGGTAGACTGTTTTGTCACTAGAAAGACAAAAGAAAAGCTGAAATTGCCAGATAAAAGCAAACGGCGGCAAAATGCTCGGTGACCACATTGGCCCTATTCCCACGATTTCTAAACATCCCGGCCCTATACCATGTTTCCCTGAAAATAAGACCCTGTCTTATATTTTTTTGAACTCTGAAATAAGCGCTTGGCCTTATTTTTGGGGAGGTCTTATTATTTTGGGGTGTGTGGAGCAAGAAGGGGCTCCTCTTGTTGTCTTACCTGATTTCCAGCTCGGCATTTAAATATTTTTTGGGAGGGCTTTTTTGGGGAGGGGGGCTTATTTTAGGCCATCTGCTCAAAAGCCCGATTGGGCATATTATCAGGGGATGTCTTATTTTCGGGGAAACAGGGTATCTAGCATGAAAATTCCCAAAATGAACCCATGGATACCAGTGATGTCCAAAACACGTCTCTTAACAACCATTTGATTCTATGCCTCTCCTGATTTTTTTTTTTTTTAATATGGGTGGCTGTTTGGAAATGTTCCCATCCACAGTCTCCCCACCCCCACTAGGTAAAGATAACTTTGTAGGAGTGGGTAAAAGGGAAAGTTTTTACATTCTGATAAATAGGTGGTTTTGAATAGCTGCACCCACCTTTGCAGCAACTGTATGAAATCATTTGTGCTTTCAAAATTTCAAACGTGCCCACCAGCCCAAAATGTTTAGAGCCTCTCTTTCCTGAATTTGTTTCTACACAGTAAATTATTAATGCTATAAATGAATTTATAAGTTTCTTTCTAGAATACATCCTGCGTCAAGAATTATTTATCCTATGTTAAGAATTATTTATACTTGATTCATAATAGATCAACACAGGTTTTTATGGATTTCCAACCATTTACCATTACCAAATAAAATTACTTTTAGCTTCACATTTTTTCCTGAAAAATGTGAGTTGTAAACAAAGAAAGTTGTCTCAATTCCTTTAATCGTTTAAAATCTCTCTCTATAACCATAACTACTGTTCATCTATTTTCATTCAACTATAAATGACAAGGATATATTTAAAAGAAAAAATATCAAAATACTAACTTCTGAACTTCTGGAAAAGGTTACTGGGTATAAAATTGTAAGTAAGAAGGGTCAGCGGTTCATTGCCCTATAGCACGGGTGTCAAACTCAATTTCATTGAGGGCCACATCAGGGTTGTATTTGACCTTGGGGAGCAGGGGTGGGCATGGCCAGCTTGATGTCACTTGGTCAGAGGCACCTGTGGTGGCCTGAGTGCTCTGCTAGCAAAAATGGGTTCCCAATCTCTGTTTTTGGCTCAGATGGCCTCCTGCAACCCTCTGCCAGTGAAAACAGAGCTCGAGAGGGGCGCATGTGGTCCTCCCCAGCTCTGTTTTTGCTGGCAGAGGCACTGCAGGTCAGTTCTTCGCTGTTTCCAGGGCGGCCCCGCGGGCCAGATCTAAGCAGCCCGTGGGCCTCCTTAATTTTGAAACCCTTGCCCTATAGAATACACTTCTTGTATGGTACTACTATCTACAGTTATGGTGCCCTTAGTGTGTGTGTGTGTATAATCATATCAATATGTCAATGAAAAATATTTTATAAAATAAGCAGTAGCATTACTCATTCTCACCTGTTTAAAATTTTAACTAGTTTCTATATAAGGCAAATTCTATGGCAGGCAAGGTAGAATATTTGGAGTAGGGAGTCATTCACTCCTTCTGTTCAAAAGGAGGATAGTTAGTCCATCCTACACTTAAGGTCTTTCTGGGGAAAACAATTTCACATCTAAAAAATGGACCCCCAAATTGGGGTTTGCAGAAGTTAGAAAAATTACAAGTGGTCTTGAATAAATATTTAACCTTACCCCCATTTATATCGGCCTATTGAGATTATAAGTGACCTTCTATCAATAACAGTAAAAAGAACAATAATCATAAAGGAAACAAGTTTTCAAGCCCAATATTTGATTGGCAAACAATGTCCACAAACAATTTAACAGCCAATAGATAAATTTGTGTCTAAAACTACTGTCATAATTCTCGCTAGATCTGAGTGATATAAATTATCATATAGTATTACACTATAGACACACACACACACACACACACACACACTATTCAACTGCTGAATGACCCTACTGAAGGACTACTTATTTTTTTAAAGATTTTAAGACAAGATAGAAAGCATGTATGAAAGTTTAAGTTGGCTAAGTTGTATCAGTTTTTTAAGATGGAAGAAGAACATTATTATTTACAGTCTCTTACATTCCTTTCTCTGAGATAAGCTCTTATAGAACTTTGCTTTCAAACAATGCCAACAGCCTACTTGGTTGGAAGATTTAAAGGATGAACAACTAACCACCATTTATGCATTTGTAATAATCTGCATGTGGAATATGCAGCCTATTACCTATTACATTGAAAACTTTACCAGGAACCTAAAGCTAAATTTACTACATCCTTGTTAACCTAACGGAATCAGTCTAATTTAGAAAAAAAAACAACCACTATTCCCTCAACACTGTCAAACTAGTAACTAAGTCTGCATTATTATTAATCTTCTCACTGTTCCCACACCCATCTCCTCTCACTTATGACTGTATGACTGTAATTCTGGTATCCTTAAGATGTATATTCACTGTTTCCCAATATGATTCGATTGCTTATTTGTTCCCTTTGACTATCATTAAGTGTTGTACCTTATGATTCATGACAAATGTATCTTTTCTTTTATGTATACTGAGAGAGTATGCACCAAGACAAATTCCTTGTGTGTCCAATCACACTTGGCCAATAAAGAATTCAATTGTATTCTATTCTATTTTCACTCTTATACATAAGCTCAAAGTAGAATTGTTTTTATTATAGCTGCTTTCCAGAAGTTTAAACCAGCAGGGCTAGAGACAAGGATTGCTAGGACTCTTAGTTAGTTTAATTTATTGATTAGCCTATATGCCATATCAGAATACAGAATTCCAAACACAAATTATTAATAAAATCCTATAAAAACAATTTAAAATGAAATTGGAATAAAATATTATATATATATATATATAAGTAAAATAAGATAAAATTATATTTCAATATCACTGATAATCTACCCCGATCAGTCCCACATGTGCCAATCTCAACCGAACCATTTTATGCAAGTACTTTGCTGTATTAAATGTTGTTTTCAAATTCTGGCCACACATAAGGTATGTTGTTTTAATATGGGGTTCCCTATGGGTCATTGATAGCAGAATATGGAGTCTGAAGGTTCCTCAGATCTAAGGATAAAAAGTAATCCAGGGCAACATATTCCTCTCTGACCGGATTGTAAATTGGATTAAGAAGATTTGTTTGGACCAGGGGTGAAATCTATTTACTTTTTCTACCGGTTCAGAAGTGCATGCACCGCATCAGGTGCAATTTTTTACCCTCTACAAATGTGCAAAGCCTTCTGCACATGTGCAGTAGGTCAAAAACAGGTTACTTCCTAGTTCAAAGCAGGAAGTAATGACATCTGGGCAGGTGGGCAGAGCCTTGCACTGCTGCCACTACTGGTTCACCAAACCATGCGCTACCAGTTTGCACAAGCCAGACAGAACTGGGAGGATTTCAACACTGGTTTGGACTATTCTTCTGCAGCCCCACCTGGTGGTATGTCCAACTTTGCATGCCAAGAAGGAAATACTCACCACTTGCTTTTCTCTGGGTGGATTTTACAGTACATATATACTTTAAAAATGTCATGCAGTTTAAGGGAAAGTATCAAAATGCACATGTATTTATGCAATTGAACCTTTCTTTCTTACATTTTTCTTATCACTTAGATAAAAGGATTTCACTCTAATGCCCAAATATCTCAAATGAACAAGTCATTTTTAAAAAAAAATTATATGGGAATAGGTTTAAAAAAAGGAAAGAAAGAAAGAAAAGCTCTAATCTTTCCATAGGATAGCAGTAGAATGAATAATAACCAATAAACCTACATTGCTGCATTTCAAGTTAGTCATCCTCCTATGCTGCTTGGTAACAGTAGCTGTTGTTAATTAGGGAAAAAGCTAAAAAATAACTTTTATTTTAAAGCTGACTTATGCTAATGTATATGTGCACATTTTGATACTTTCATTCTGTGTATATATAGCATTGTGCTTTTGAAAAAGTATGTGTAACTAATAAACCAAACCAACAAGTGCTGATGGACACAGAAAGTTCCTGCTCACCAGAGCATTCAGTTCAACACCTCTAGGATAGGGACCAGGGATTACAGTGGAGGGAGCTGTTTCAAAATAAAGAGTTTCCTAAAAGAAAGAAACAGGCAGCAGAGAAATGGCAACAAGCAATGTTGTTGAACAAGAAAACATAGTTAGAGATTACATTTATATATGTAATCTCTCTCTCTCTATATGCCTTTGTAAATAACTTTTTATTTAAACATAGTTAGAGATTACATTCATATATATATATAAGCCTTTGTAAATAACTTTTTATTTAAACAGCCACTCATTTTCATTTTCAGGATAAAAGCACCAGGGATTGTGACCACTAAGTTCTTGAAG